>ML377804.1:0-95919 GCA_005239525.1 Nicotiana knightiana | reverse complement strand
TATGTTCCAAGCAAATTCAGTTGTGTTTTGTTTGATCATCTCTAAAGGGTATATATAGGGAAAATTCTTGAGGGTCCATGAATATTTGGTGAGATGTTGCATATGCTCTAAATTCTATAATTCTCTTGTTAGTTAACCTTCTCAAATGTTGCTTTCAAGTCAAGAAGTTTTCTGAAAAAGTAATGTATAGATGAAATTTGGATCAACCATATTTGGTTGACAATTTATAAAATACTAATTGATGAAATCATTTATTTGTAAGTGTAAACTAATACTTGTATATTGGTTGACACTAAGGAAATGTTTGCTTGCCTAATGGTTGTCAAATGACTAACCAGCTCAAATAATATTGTGAAGTCTTAACACTTTTCCACGTGTAATTGAACTTGGAAGTATTAATATGCTTGTTAGGAAGTTAAAACTAGTAATACTAAACTCTTAAGTATTCTTCCTACTTGATTAAGCAAATCTGTGTGTTCTTTACCTATTATGAAGAAGTAACAATTAGGGTTCATTTCTTGTCTCAAATATTCACTTGTAGCATATTATATTTCAATGCATTGACACATTTTTTCTACTGCCTATACATTCCCATAATGATGATATTTTTCCAAAACTAAACTTTATTATTTAACGTAACTTGAACTAGTCATCTCTTAGAAGGTATTATTATGATGTAAATTAATGAATTCAGATATATCACATTTGAACATTTGCTCGATATTGCCATCCTGCTCCTGTGATCTTCCTCAATTTAATTCATTTCTTTAAACAAGGGGAACCAAGTTTGGGGGGGGGGGGGGGGGGATTTACTCCTTTTTATTGACAATGATTTACTCCTGATGTTTTAACTTCAATACCACATAAGAGGGGAGATTTGTGTGGTGTTCAATTTTTCGTTTAAACTGATTATGGAACGACCTGGTTCTTCTAAGTGTTCCTTAACCTACTATTATTGAAATAGTAAATGTGAAAAGTAAAGAACACAAGTATTTTACGTGGAAAACACCTGGCTGAAAAGGTGAAAAAACCACGGCCTACTTCTTAGTAGGATTTTCCCAAACTCTCCACTAAATCAATGAGCCAAACACTGCATTTAGGAATAGGACTAATTATAATCCCTTGTAGCAAACATCCTCTAACAGTTGCGTCAACTTCAAGTTAACTCCAACTTGAATACTCTGAATACCTATTACAATTTCTTCTAGATAAAGTTGAAAGGTACACTATGAAAACACCTACCACAATTAAACTAGAATAAAAGATAGACACTAGGAACTGGTTCTTCTATCTAGTTCATATAGCTTCAGGTTTGCATACTTGAATCACAAACGAATTGCTTGCAAATTGTCTTGCTATTTTGCTCTCAATTCACGTTTAACTTCTGCATTTGTGCATTCCCTGTAAATGTGAATCATCCTGCAATTTATAGAGTTAGTATAATAGAAAACAACTAGAGTTCTAATGCTTCTCTTCCTCGGTGGAAGAGTTATAGTTGATCTCAATTTCTAACTCCTCTCTCATCTTGGATAGGATTCTCTTTGAATAAGGAGTCCTTCTCCTTATCAATTATGCAACCTTTAGGAGATATCAATTATACAAAGTTTAGCATATCACCTTCATGTGCATCCCACATGCTTGAATCTGCCTGTGTCTATGCACAAAAGGGATGGACCTGGTTCATGTCTGAGTTTCCTTTGTCAATGTTCAAACGAAACATTCACTTGGGACAACAAATTCCCCTTTTTGATGATGATAAACTCTGTGCTTTTCATAAGCTTAGACCCTGTTTTAACTTAGCTCAACATCAACAGAATGTGAGACATATTTTTCCTTTTTATAACTTATCATCAAGGACCAGGTACATATTATAAACATCATTGTTCAAAGTGTAAAGTACAACCTTGTTCTCCTTTTTGGAATCATCGAAAAGTTGAATAAATATGTAAGATGACCAGATTTTAAAACTTACTCATGGCCACTGACTACTTCAAATGTAATCATGAATTAATCATCATAGATCAAATTAAGAATTTTAACCATCAAAGAAATATAAATAAACAGTAAGAGCAAAATACAATGAATTTCATTGATGATTGATAAGATTCTTCCACAAAGCATAAGAAGAACTAAAAACACTGGAAACATGAGCATAAACAACAAAAAATCCCAAACTGGGTCACTGGGTGATCTACACTAGGCTAGGAGGCTTAAGGCTGGGAAGGACCATCTGCTTGGTTTTTGGCTTGGAGGAGTTTTAACATATCCTCAAGAATGTCGTCATTCTTCTCCTTTTCTCTTTCCAACTCAGATCTGAGAGTATCTCTCTCAGTCTCCACCTCAGCCAACCTCTTCTTCAGCCTCTCAATCACAACATCCTTAGCCCCACTTGATCGCACCAAGGCTCGCACCTTGCTATTCACCGGTACCTTCTTGGATGGACTAGGTTCTTCAGGAGTGGCATGGACTTCATAGTCACAAGCAAGCAGAGTATTTGCCCCAAAATGATCCTTGTTTGTACCAACCTCCCACTTCTTCATAGGCACCTTGAAATATGCAAGCACAAACGAGAGAATGAAACCACATGGTATGTCATGAGTCTTGGTGCCATTTATAACTCTATCGAGAAGCTGGATAATAAATCCAGGCCAATCAATCTGCCTCTCAGTATCCAAACACTCCATCCGGACCAAATCTATGAAGTTTGTAATGTGCCTCCTTTCCTACCTTGGCAGAAAACATTTGTTGACAAATTCGAACAACACATGGTGGGGTGGCTTCATCTCACTCTTGTACACAACCTTGGGCTCAACTTTCTCCTCATTGCCACTGAATTTTCTAGTAATGGCTAGGGCAATAGGAAGATTTTCTAGGCTTGGCCACTTGAGCTTTGTATATTATAGTACCCTTCAGCAGGTACACCCATAATATCTCTCAACTCCTTCACATCGAAAGAGACTTGCACTCCTTTCACCATACTGGTAACCCTTCCATTTTTCACCTTAGCATTTACCATAAACTCAACAATTTCATTCCTGGCCAACCTGACATCCATCTGAAGGACCATGTCCTTCCAGCTTTGCAACTCCAACTTCTCTAATAGCAGCACCATTCCTTGCTCCTCCAAGTCCTTGAGGAGTCTTCCCGTCAAAATTTTCCTCTTTCCAAACTTGGCCATCTTTTCTTTCTCAGTGTTATAATCATCTTCTTACTCTCCCACTCTATTCTTCTTCCTCAACAATTTTCAATTATTTTTACTTCACAGCACACCTAATTCTTTTTGCCAAGGTGGATGGTTCAGCAGACTTTGACTCTGAAACAAACTTTTTAGTTGAAGTCTTGGCTTTCTTGGGTTTGGGAGTCAAAACCTCCACTTCTTCAGTCTCATCTTTATCTCGAAGGACTAGGTCCATCTCATTTAATTTCAACAGGGTCATCCATCTTCTTCTTTCCTTTAGCAACTGCTTTTCTTCTATTTTCTTCTAAGGCTTTCTGTAGTTCTGCCTCATTCTAGTTTAGTTGACTTCTTGTGGCTCTTCTTCTTGTTGGAAGAATTTCAACATTAACAGAAGGGGCAACCTTCCTTTTCTTGTTTGCCCTAGAATTGCTAAGGGTTTTAGCTTTTGAACTCCCTTTCTTCTTTGGATTATAACTTTCTCTCACTCTCTTTAGTAGGTCTGCGCGGGTTTCCTGTTCAGATAAAACGGGTTCATCTATATTTTTCCCAAGTTTAACAAGCCCTTCAGCGGCTTCGCTGGACCTACTTCCCTCTATTTTCTTTATACTCTCCTCTACTCCACCAGATTTCTCTCCCCAAATAACCATTGCACCTGTGGCTTTGCTTAAACTCACAGGAGTGGGTGAAGAATCAACCACTCTTTTACCCTTTCCCCTCACAACACTCCTAACAGCCTTGCTCTTTTTTCCTTTTCCTTTTTCATTTTTACCACCAACTCCTCCAGACTCTGTAGTTTCAGCACTTGCTATAGACCCTAATAATACAAACCTGCTCTCCAAATTTGTAAAAACTTCAGAAATTGTCTTAGGAGTGACTTTAAGGCCAGAATATACCTGTTCAGTTTCGGAAGAAACAGTTTCTTCCCCCTCAATAGCATATTTGAAGGATCTTCAGATTTCTGAGGTTCTTCCTCCCTACAGGCTTTCAGTTGTTCATTAATTTTCTGAATCTGCTATCCACCAGCAACAACCTTGCGAGCCATCATTTTTACTCTTTTATTAGAGGTTGGGGTGTTGGAAGGAGTGATAGTGGGTATAGAAGTGGTTTCTTGTGGTGGTGATGAAGGGTTTTCAAGAGTGTTAGCCTTTTCTGTGCTTGGGCATGGAATAGAAGAGAATTGGATTGTGTTTGGAAGATTAAAGAAGATTGAGTGTTTTTGACGGCCTGAGAGAGATGAAGTGAGGAATACACTAAAGCCGATCAATTTAAAGAGGATTAATTAATGGGGTAACGACATCTTTTCAGACTTTTCGAAGTCTAATCAAACTGAATTTCAGTTTTGAAAGGACATTGGAGTTTATCCCTAGAATTTAGGCACTTTAATTCGATTGGAACTCTTTTAAACGGAAATTGTTCATTTGAAACGGATAGGTCCAAAAGGAGTTTGGAATTAGGTATCACTTTTCTCATGATCCAAATATTATTATTTCAAATTATGCAGAGTGTGGAAAACATACCAAGTAATCTTGATGAACCAGGTTCTTCACTGAGAATCTTCTTGTGTAAGTCTAAATTTTCCAAAATAGAGAAAATATCATTAGAGATTAATGAGTCATTTTAGCACATGGCACAAGAGTATACTATTGAAAGTATGATACTGAGCAAAAATTAATCTAATTATATACACAATTTACAGATTTTCTAACCAAAAACATTATTTTTTCATTGTGAATTCTGAACTAGTCCTTTTAGGTGATCTTAATCATCCCTAATTCTAACATGTTCCTTTCAAAGTGATCTCTACTTAGGGATTTTTTGAAGATGTCCGCTATTTGCTTGTTAGTAGCACAAAATTCCACAGTGATCAACCCCTTTTCATAGTTATCCATCAAAAAGTGATGCCTAACATCTATATGCTTAGTTCTATTGTGATGAACCGGGCTCTTGGTCATAATAATTGTACTAGCGTTATCACAAAAAATGGAGATACAACCAACATCAATTCCGAAGTCCATTAATTGTTGTTTGATCCACAACAATTGAGCACAACATGAAGAAACAACAACATACTCAGCTTCAGCATATAAGGCCACATACTTTTGCTTTTTGGTGGTCCAAGCCACAAGACATGAGCCAAGAAAGTGTGCCATACCTGAGGTGCTCTTTCTATCCACAAGAAAACCTGCATAATCAGCATCAACATATCCCACTAGATTAGAATTACTACCTTTAGGATACCATAGACAAAGATCAGTGGTGCCTTTTAGATATCTCAAAATTCTCTTGACAACAGACAAGTGAGACTCCTTTGGATTTTCCTGAATTCTTGCACAAAGGCCTACACTGAAAACAATGCCAAGTCTACTTGTAGTGAGATACAACAATGAGCCAATAATTCCCCTATACAACTTCTGATAACAAATGAACCAATTTCATCGATATCCAACTTTGTAGTTGTTGCAATATGAGTGTCAATTTCGTTGGAATTTGAACCTTTTAAGCAACGCTTTTACATACGTCTACTGATGGATCACAGTTCCATTTGAATTTTGTTTAATTTGTAAGCCTAAAAAGAAATTAAGCTCACCCATCATGCTCATTTAAAATTCACACCCATTAGTTTAGCAAATTCTTTACTTAACCTATCAGTAGTTGCTCTAAAGATTATATCATCAACATATATCTTAACTACCAAGAGATCTCTACCTTTTTTTTTCAAGAACAAAGTATTGTAAATTTTACCTCTCTTGTAGTTATGATCAAGCAAAAACTTTGATAATCTTTCATACCATGATCTTGGAGCCTGCTTGAGCCCATAAAGTGCTTTGTCAAGCTTGTACGCATGTTTAGGACACTCGTTTCCTTCAGACCCCAAGGTTGCTTGATAAGCACTTCTTCTTTTAGATAGCCATTGAGGAAGGCACTCTTGACATCCATCTAGTGAAGGGTGAATTTCATGTAAGCAGCAACTGCTATGAGGAGCCTTATTGCTTCCAACCTTGAAACTAGAGCAAAGGTTTCATCATAGTCTATACCCTCCTCTTGGCTATATCCTTGAACCACAAATCTTGCCTTGTTTCTTTTAATTGTTCCATCGTCATCAAGTTTGTTTCTAAAGACTCATTTTGTGCCAATTACTGATATGTCCTTGGTTCTTGGTACCAGATGCCAAACTTGACTCCTTTCAAATTGGTTGAGTTCATATTGCATTGCATTTACCCAGTCTACATCCTGCAAAGCCTCACCAACATTTTTAGGTTCAATAAGAGATATGAAAACATCAAAAGAACAAAGATTCTGTCACGATCCCAAATCCACTAGTCGTGATGGCACCTAACCCAATCCTCTAGGTAAGACAACTAATAATTATCCAATTTCAATTATATTAACAAGACAATTACATGACATTAGTTTACAGAATTTTGTATATTTTCCAAGGACTGGTAGTATATATGATGAGCTTCTACGAATAGAGTTTACAAAGCGGAAATGAAATAAATGCATAGTCTGAAACAGAGTTTTATAATCTAAGGCTACCCCGAACAAAGGAGGCGGCTATGATAGGGACGCAGGTACAACTTCAAGTCCTACAACCATCGCACACAGCAACAACAACAACCAACATCTGCACGCAATGTGCAGATGTGTAGTATCATTACAACCGACCCCATGTAATGAGTAAGTAACAGACCTAACCTTAGGTTGAAAGTAGTGACGAGCTAGAAAATAGGTTGGGTCCAACACCAATAGCAAACAACAGTTCATAACAACGTAAAGAAAATTAAGTAAATAAGTAACTTTGAGATAAAATGCTCAGCCTTTTCATACTTTTCCGAAAGTACTTCCACTTTTCAAGTATATTAGTGAAAACCAAACAATTATACCGAAATCGCCAAAAAATATACGAGTAAGTTTGAAAACTGTGAGTTTTCCCAAAAATCCTTTCAACAGTAAATATGATGTTTCATTTTCTCTCCAGATAGAAAGTGTAAAATACCTCTCGATGCACATATGCCAATATAAGTGAGAAGTCATGAATGACATGATACCGTACATCATGAGGAAAATGAATCTCTATGTATGTATGTCATGTGCATATCGAATGCGATGCGACTCAATGATAGAAGCAATATGCATACTCTCAGATTATCAATTCACTCAATCCTCCAATTCAATCAGTCCTCACAGTCACTCAGTGCTCCCAATCAGTCGGCACTCGCACTCAGTAGGTACCTGCGCTCACTAGGGGTGCGTAAAAACTTCGGAGGGGCTCCTATAGCCAAAGCGCTGTATCAAGCCAATCATGAAATAAATCAATTAAACATGTTGCGGCGTGCAACCCGATCCCATAAATATCCTCACAATCAGTCCCTCGGCCTCACTCAGTCATCAATCTCTCCAGTCTCTCTCTCTCTTTCTCGCACTCACAATTTCATGAAACTAGCCAGAATATGATGATGTTTATGTATAAATAATTAACACCAGAGACTGAGGTATAATATTGATATGGGTGTGTATGACTGAGTATATAAAACAATGAAAGCAGATAACTCAACAGCAGAAATGACCTCAGTGGATCCCAACAGGATAAGCATGTAGCCTAGACATGGTGTCTAACGTGGATCACATCTCAATAGCTCAAGTACATAGAAATTTCATGATTACAGGTTAGGTCAGGTAACTACACAACACCACAGAATAACGGAGTCACAATTCACACGGTGCACACCCACACGCCCGTCACCTAGCATATGTGTCACCTCAACACTGATCACGTAGCACAAAAAAATACACGGTTTCATACCCTCAACACTAAGTTTATTAGAGTTGCTTACCTCGAACGAGACACGGTTTCATACCCTCAACACTAAGTTTATCAGAGTTACTTACCTCGACGTTGATTCGGTTAGTTCGGGCTCGGAGTAGTCGTGGTGAGAAATGAGATAATTTGTCTCTTAAATTGGCCTTCTGGTTAGAAAAGTCAACTGGAAGTTGACTATTAGGTAAACAATCTCGGTGTGGCTCGGATAGATTCGTTAGGTGATTTGGGACTTAGGAGTGTGTTCAAAATGTCATTCGGAGGTCCGGAGTATAATTAGGCTTAAATTTGCAAAATTTAGTTTTTGGCAATTTTCGGTCGGTATTGGAAAATTAGCTATCGGGGTTGGAATAGAATTTCTGAAGTTGGAACAGGTTTTTAGTGTCATTTTGGATATGTGTGCAAAATTTTAGGTCATTCGGACGAGTTTTGGGTAGTTTCGGCATCGTTGGTGATTTTTGGAAGTTTTGAAAATCCTTAGGTTTGAATCATGGGTTGGTTTGGTGTTTCGATGTTATGTTGGGCATTCCGAGGGTTCGACTATGTTCGGGTGATCATTTATGACTTACTGGTACTTTTGGTTAAGGTCCCGAGGGCCTCAGGATGCGTTAAAATTGTTATCGGCATAATTTTTGGTAATGTGTGGAACTGCTAGTGTAAAGCTTTCTGGTTTTCCGCACCTGCGGAAGGGGGAGCCGCAGGTGGGAGGTCGCTAGTGCGGTCTGGAAGCCGCAAATATGGAACCTTTGGTCGCAGGTGCGGGCTTATGGACCGTAGGTGCGAGGTTGGATTTTTAGAGGAATTTCCGCAGAAGCGCACCTGGGGCCGCAGGTGCGGGTCCGCAGGTGCGGTTTCAGTAGACAGAGAGTATAAATACCAGCCTTCACGAAATTTAGTTATTTCATCAATGTTTTCATACAGATTTGAGCTTGAGAGAGAGTTTTGAAGAGGGAAATCAAAAGAACTTTGTGGAGGTAAGATTTTTGGACCTAAAACTCATTTTCATGGTGTTATTTGACTGATTAGGGGTGAAATTATGGAAAATTAGCGACTAAATTGGAGGTTTAGGGCTTGGGAATTTGGAGACATTAAATTGAGGAGTCATTTGTGGTTGGATTTGGATGTATTTTATATGGGTAGACTCGTGGAAGGATAAGGATTATAGTTATGTGATTCTTATCAAACACCGAGACATGGGCCCAGGAGTCGGGTTTGGCCATTTTCAGGATTTGTGCTTAATTTGATAATTTTCGAGTGGGTTTCATCTCCTTAGAATTTATTGGTGATATTAATCTGGTTTTGGTTAGATTAAGAGTAATCGGGAGCCGATTCGAGAGGCAAGACCATCGTGTATTAGTATTTGGGCCGATTTGAGGTAAGTAATCACTGTAAAACTTGTCCTGAAGGTACGAAACCCCGTACTTCACTTTTTTATTATTGTTTGAATTGGCGCACATACTAGATGACGAGTGTGTGGCGCGCACGGTTGGGGGATTGTGACTTGTTCCATCCTGTAGAAACTACTAAGTTGCGTATTTGATTCTACTTCATATGATATTCATGTAAGAATATTATTATATTTTGGGTTGTACGGCACGTTTGGGGCCTTATGCCGACCTGTTTGGATCCTTTGGAGGGTGTTTACTGCTATTCCTCACTGTGTTGACTTATGATTTACACTCAGTCATTTCCTTTTTAACTGATTTCAAAACTCAGTCTCATTTACACTACTTTTGTGATATAAAATGATATCTTGGGGCGTGTACCCCGTTTATTTGATAGCCCTAGTGGCTTTGAGAGATTTCTAACTTAGTGAGGCTGAGTGCCTATATTGAGAGCATATTATGGGGTTGGGCTGCACGCCGCAGCATGTTGCACTATTTATGATATGTAAGAGGCCGAGAGCCTGAGTGATTATTCCACGAGATGGCTTGATATTAGCGCTTGGGCTGTAGGAGCCCCTCCGGAGTCTGTACACCCCTAGTGAGCGCAGGTACCTACTGAGTTCAAGTGCCGAGTAACGAGTGATTTGGGAGGCACAAGTTATTGTGAGGTAGCCTGAGAGGCTGATGCTGAGTGGCTGTGAGACATGCTGAGTAACTGATGCTGAGTGATGATACACCCGAGGGAAATTTATGATACATGTTTCCATCTGGAAGACTATTGTGAACTCCGTCGATTTTATATAATGAATCATTTTTATTTCTATGGAATTTGTCAAAAGGCACATTTTCAAATGATATTTTACTGAGATTGACTTTTAAATGTTATAAGGCATCGTATCTGTGTTTTTTGAAAGAAAGAGTTCATTTTCTGTGTATTTATGACTGCTTTTACGTGTTTCGTTACCTTAGACATTATTTACTTTCATTACTACTGAGTTGGCGTACTCACATTCCTCCCTGCACCTTGTGTGCAGATTCAGGTGCTGGGTTTGAGCGCTAGCTGTTTTCGCATTCTCTTGGAGCTTTGTTCGGGATTTTGAGGTAGCTGTTTAGCGTCCGCCGCATGCTCTCTTTCCCTTCTTATCCTTTTATTCGATATCATTTCCTAGAACTGGTTGTAGTAAAGAAATAGTAGTACGTTGTATTGTTTCTAGATGCTCATGAAGGTTAACTCCAGGATTTTGGGGCAGTGTATGAACTATTTTATTCATTTTGTTGCTTTAAACTGTTAAACCGGAAGAATTTTATGGAATATCGAACAATTTTGAATATAAGGGAAAGTCCTTATGTTATTTCGTGGTAGATTGGCTAGCCTAGTGTCATGATAGGCTCCATCACGGTCGGCTTAGGATTTGGGATCGTAACAAGTTGGTATCAAAGCCCTAGGTTACATAGGACTCACCGGTCATGAGCAGGCTTAGTAGAGTCTTTCGGATCGGTACAGAGACGTCTATACTTATCTTCGAGATGCTACAAAACCCTTAGGAAAAATCTCACATTCTTGAATTCTGTCATGCGAATCTATTGATTCCTGAAACTAAACATCTATTATTTTCCTTTTGTCACAGATGGTGAGGACTCGCGCTACCGATCAGGGTGACCAGACACCAGCTAGACCAGCGAGAGGTCGAGGTCGAGGTCGATGTCGCGGTCTAGGTCGTGGCAGAGGGAGGGGTGCGGCCCGCGCAGCAGCCTGACAGTACCCGTGGATCCACCTAGTGTTCAGGATCAGGTCCCCGCCATAGATGTTCCAACGGGACCCGCGCAGGCACCGGTAGTGCCTATCGTGATTGCAAGACTTCAGGAGACTCTGGCTCAGATATTTGTCTATGTGCACCAGTCTTGCACAGGAAGTCGTTGTTTCTTCTACTTCTGATACTTCTCAGGCCAGGGGAGGCACTTAGACTCCAGCTGCCCGTACACCTGAGCAGGTTATTCAGGGACTTCGAACCCCGGAGGCAGCTTCAGCCTAACCGATTGCCCCAGCTCATGATTTTGTGATTCCAGTCATGCCAGACGATGAGCACCGCAGGTTGGAGAGATTTGGTAGACTTCGGCCTCCGACATTCAATGGTGCGGAGGGCGAGGATGCCTAGGGCTTCTTGGACAAGTGTCAGATGATGCTTCGTACTGCAGGGATACCGGAGACCAGTGGCGTCTCGTTTACCACCTTCCAGTTCTCAGGGGTTGATTTTACTTGGTGGGAGTCTTATGAGAGGCGTAGGCCTATTGGTGCAGCACCCCTTACTTGGCAGCAGTTATCCACTCTCTTCTTAGAGAAGTATGTTCCCCAGTCTCACAAATAGGAGCTGCGTAGGCAGTTTGAGAAGCTGCGCCAGGGTAAGTTGACAGTGATGCAGTATAAGATGAGGTTTTCAGAGCTAGCCCATCATGCCACAGAGTTGGTTCCTACTGAAAGAGAGAGGATTAGGAGGTTCATGGATGGCCTCACTTATCAGCTTTGTATTCTGATGACCAGAGAGAGAGTTTTAGGTGCTACTTTCGAGCAGGTTGTTGATATTACTCGAGATATTGAGTTAGTTTGCCGCCAGGAGCGAGAGAAGAGGGAGGCCAAAAGGCCTCGTGGATCTGGTAGTTTTAGCGGTGCTCCTTCTAGAGGACAGTTTCAGCATGGTAGAGGTCGTTCATTTAGGCCTCCTCAGCCAGTCCGCCCATCCTATAGCGGTGCATCTTCGGGGCATGGTCCCCGCAGTTCTCATTCGGGTTGTTCTTCATTCAGTACCCTTCCAGCCCAGAGTGCATCTCGAGCACCATCAGTTCAGGGTTCCTCTATCCATGGTTCTTCTAGTGGCTATTCTGGTGCCAAGGGTTTCTTTCAGTCCCCGTCTCCAGCTCCAGGGAGTTGTTTCGAGTGTGGAGTGTTTGGAAATGTGTGGAGGCAGTGCTCTCATCTCCTTGGTGGGTCTTCTCAGCAAAGGGGTAATCCCTCGACTTCAGCTCCAGTTACTTCATCACCCGCCCAGACAACTAGGGGTGGGGGTCAGACAGCTAGGGGCCGCTCTAGATGGGGAGATGGTGCAGGAGGAGGTCAGGCTCGTATTTATGGACTTCCAGCCAGGCCAGATGCTATGGCCTCAAATGCAGTGATCACAGGTATTGTCTCAGCTTGTCACCGAGATGCTTTGGTCTTATTTGATCCTGCTTCCACGTATTCCTATGTTTCATCATATTTTGCCCATTTTTTTGATATCCCCGCGAGTCTCTAGTTACATCAGTTCATGTGTCGACTCCGGTGGGCGATACTATTATTGTGGACCGTGTGTATCGGTGATGTGTGATATCTATTAGGGTTCTGGATAACCGAGTGGACATGTTGTTGCTTAGTATGGTTGATTTTGATGTGATATTTGGCATGGATTGGCTATCTCCGTGTCATGCTGTTCTTGATTGTCACGCTAAGACCGTGACCTTAGCTATGCCAGGATTTCTGAGGGTTGAGTGGAGAGGTTCTATTGAGTATGTTCCTAGTACGGTGATTTCCTACCTGAAGGCCCAAAGTATGGTAGATAAGGGGTGTTTATCGTATTTTACTTTTGTGAGGGATGTCAGTGTTGAGATTCCCACTATTGATTCTATTCCTGTGATCGGTGACTTTTCAGACGTGTTTTCTGTAGACTTGATAGGCATGCCACCTGATAGGGATATTGATTTTGGTATTTAATTGATGCCAGTCACTCAGCCTATTTCTATTCCACCTTATTGTATGGCACCAGCGGAGTTGAATGAATTGAAAGAGCAGCTTCAGGAACTGCTAGATAAGGGGTTTATTCGGCCTAGTGTGTCACCTTGGGGTTTACCAGTGTTGTTTGTGAAGAATAAGGATGGTTCCATGAAAATGTGTATTGACTACAGGCAGTTGAACAAGGTTATAGTCACGAATAAGTATCATTTGCCTCGTATTGATGATTATTTTTACCAGCTTCAGGGAGCCAGGGTGTTCTCTAAGATTGACTTGAGATCCGAGTATCATCAGATGAAGATTCGGGATTCTGATATTCCCAAGACAGCTTTCAGGACTCGTTATGGTCACTATGAGTTTATGGTGATGTCTTTTGGGCTGACCAATGCCCCAGCAGCGTTCATGCATTTGATGAACAACATGTTTCAGCCGTATCTAGATTCCTTTGTTATTGTGTTCATTGATGACATCCTGTTGTATTCTCGTAGCCAGGAGGAGCACGCTCAGCATTTGAGAGTGGTTTTACGAGGAGAAGCTTTATGCAAAGTTCATCAAGTGTGAGTTTTGGCTTGGCTTAGTAGCTTTCTTGGGGCACGTGGTGTCCAGTGAGGGTATTCAGGTTGATCCGAAGAAGATAGAGGCGGTGCAGAATTGGCCCAGACCGTCCTCAACTACAGAGATTAGGAGATTCCTTGGTTTGGCGGGGTATTACCGTCACTTTGTGGAGGGATTTTATCCTCTATTGCTTTTCCCTTGAAAAAATTGACCCAGAAAGGTGCTCCGTTCAGGTGGTCGGACGAGTGTAAGGAGAGATTTCAGAAGCTTTATGCTCTATTCACCTCAGCTCTAGTGTTAGTATTGCCATCAGCTTCACGTTCCTATACCGTATATTGTGATTCCTTGAGGATAGGCATCGGTTGTGTTTTGATGCAGGAGGTTAGGGTGATTGCCTACGCCTCGCGACAGTTGAATACTCATGAGAAGAATTACCCAGTGCATGATCTCGAGCTAGCAGCCACTGTCCACGCGTTGAAGATTTAGTGTCATTATTTTTATGGGGTGCATTGTGAGGTTTTCACTTATCACCATAGTATGCAGCATCTGTTTAAGCAGAAGGATCTAAATTGGCGTCAGATGAGATGGTTGGATCTTCTCAAGGACTATGATACCACTATCCTATACCATCCAGGGAAGGCCAATGTAGTGGCCGATGCCTTGAGTTGCAGAGCAGAGAGCCGATGCCTTGAGTCGTAGAGCAGAGAGTTTAGGGTGTCTAGCATATCTTCCAGTAGCAGAGAGACCTTTAACACTTGATGTTCAGGCCTTAGCGGGTCAATCAGTGAGATTGGATCTATCAGAGCCCCGTCGGGTATTGTCTTGTGTAGCCTCCAGGTGTTCTCTTTATGATCGGGTTCAGATAGCACCAATATGATGACCCACACTTGATCGTTCTTCAGGATAAGGTTCGATGAGGTGATGTCAGGGATGTATTTATTGACGATGATGGGATTATGCGGATGCAGGGTCGGATATGCGTGCCTAATATGGATGGGCTTCGAGATTTGATTCTAGCAGAGGCCCACATCTCATGGTATTCCATCTATCCGGGTGCCGCGAAGATGTATCAGGATCTGAGACAGCATTACTGGTGGAGGCGGATGAAGAAGGATATTGTTGAGTTTGTAGCTCGGTGTCTTAACTGAAAGCAGGTCAAGTATGAGCTCCAGAGGCTAGGTGGGTTGCATCAGAGGTTGGATATTCCGGAGTGGAAATGGGAGCGGATCACCATGGACTTTGTAGTTGTGATCCCACGTACTTCGAGGAAGTTCGATGCTATATGGGTTATTGTGAATCGGCTGACCAAGTCCGCGTACTTCATTCCTGTTGGTACTACTTATTCTTCAGAGCAGTTAGCTGAGATTTATATCAGGGAGATTGTCCGGTTGCATGGTGTCCCAGTTTCTATCATTTTTGACAGAGGTACTCAGTTCACATCTCAGTTTTGGAGGGCCGTGCAGAGAGAGTTGGGTACTCAGGTTAAGTTGAGCACAACATTTCATCCTCAGACGGAGGGACAGTTGGAGTGCACTATTCAGATTCTGGAGGACATGTTGCGTGCGTGTGTCATTGATTTCGGGGGTTCATGGGACCAGTTTTTGTCACTCGCGGAGTTTGCATATAATAACAGTTATCAGTCGAGTATCCAGATGGCTCCGTGTGAGGCTTTATATGGTAGGAGGTGTAGATCTTCAGTTGGTTGGTTTTAGCTGGGTGAGGCTAGGCTATTGGGCACAGACTTGGTGCTAGAGGCGTTGGATAAGGTGAAGTTGATTCAGGAGCTGCTTCGCACGGTGCAGTCTAGGCAGAAGATTTATACAAATCGGAAGGTCCGGGATGTGTCTTTCATGATTGGGGAGAAGGTGCTACTGAAGGTGTCACCCATGAAGGGTGTTATGCGGTTCGGGAAGAGGGGCAAGTTGAGTCCCCGGTTCATTGGGCCTTTTGAGGTGCTTTAGAGAGTTGGAGATGTGGCTTATAGACCTTCTTTACCACCCAGCTTATCGAGTCTTCATTTGGTGTTTCATGTTTCCATGCTTCAGAAATATGTTGGTGACATGTCTCATGTTTTGGAATGCAACACGGTTCAACTTGAGGGCGATATGTGATATGAAGTAGAGCCGGTGGCTATTTTGGGTCGTCAGGTCAGAAGGTTGAGGTCTAAGGATATAGTTTCAGTGGAAGTGCAGTGGAAAGGGCAACCGGTGGAGGAGGCCACCTGGGAGACCGAGCGGGAGATGCGGAGCAGATATCCTCACTTATTTGAGACTCCAGGTATGTTTCTAGACCTATTTGAGGATGAACTTCTGTTTAAGAAGGGGAGAATGTAACGACCCGGCCAGTCGTTCCATAAGATTTAGCCTTGTTTCCCCTGTTTCTTCTTTATCGTGTGTTGCTTAGCCTAATTATGTCGTGTTGAGTCGGTTGGTTCGGGTTCGGAGTGGTCGTGGTGAGAAATGAGACACTTAGTCTCTTAAGTTGGCTTTATGGTTAGAGAAGTCAATCGAAAGTTGGCTATTAGGTAAACGATCTCGGAATGGGGGTTTTGTGGCTCGAATATCTTCGTTAGGTGATTTGGGACTTAGGAGTGTGTTCGGAATGTCATTTGGAGGTCCGGAGTAGAATCAGGTTTAAATTGGTGAAATTTAGTTTTTGGCAATTTTCGGTCGACAGTGGAAAATTAGCTATCGAGGTCGGAATGGTATTCCGGAAGTTGGAACAGGTTTTTGGAAGTTTGAAAAATCCTTAGGCTTGAATCATGGGTTGGTTTGGTGTTTCGATATTATCTTGGGCATTCTGAGGGTTCGACTAGGTTCGGGTGATCATTTATGACTTTTTGGTACTTTTGGTTGAGGTCACGAGGGCCTCAGGATGAGTTCGGATGGTTATCAACATGATTTTTGGTAATGTGGAACTGCTGGTGTAAAGCTTTCGGATTTTCCGCACCTGTGGAAGGGGGAGCCGTAGGTGCGAGGTCTCTGGTGCGGTGTGGGAGCCGCAGATGTGGAGTTTGAGGGGCCAAGCTATTTCTGAAGATACAGAACCTTGGGTCGCAGGTGCGGATCGTAGGTGCGGGCTTATGGACCGCAGGTGCGAGGTTGGATTTTTTGAGGAATTTCCGCAGAAACGCACCTCGGATCGCTGGTGCGGTTAAAAGACCGCAGGTGCAGTTTCACTGGACAGAGAGTATAAATACTAACCTTTGCGAAATTTGGTTATTTCATGAAAGTTTTCATGCAGATTTGAGCTTAAGAGAGAGTTTTGAAGAGGGAGGTCAAAAGAACTTCGTGGAGGTAAGATGTTTTGACCTAAAACTCATTTCTATGGTGTTATTTGACTGATTAGGGCTGAAATCATGGAAAATTAGCGACTAAGTTGGAGGTTTAGGGTTTGGGAATTTGGAGACTTTAAATTCAGGAGTTGAGGGGTCATTTGTGGTTGGATTTGGATGTATTTTATATGGTTAGACTCGTGGAAGGATAACGATTCTAGTTATGTGATTTTTATCAAACTCCGAGACATGGGCCCGGGGGTCGGGTTTGGCCATTTTCGGGATTTGTGCTTAATTTTGATAATTTTCGAATGGGTTTCATCTCCTAGCATTTATTGATGATATTAATCTTGTTTTGGTTAGATTCGGAGCAATCCGGAGCCGATTCGAGAGGAAAGAGCATCACAGATTAGTATTTGGGTCGGTTTGAGGTAAGTAATGACTGTAAATCTTGTCCTGAGGGTATGAAACCTCGGACTTCACATTTTTAGTACTGTTTGGAGTGGCGCACATAATAGATGACGATTGTATGGCACGCACGATTGGGGGCTTGTGACTTGGTCATCTCGTGGCAACTACTAAGTTGTTTATTTGATTCTACTTCACATGATATTCATATTTTAAGACTATTATTATATTTTGGGTTGTACGCCATGTTTGGGGCCTTGTGGCGACCTGTTTGGACCCCTTGGGGGCTGTTTACTGCTATTTCTCATTGAGTTGACTTATGATTTACACTCTGTCATTTCATATTTAACTGATTTCGAAACTCAGTCTCATTTACACTACTTTTGTGACATAAAATGATATTTTGGGGCGAGTACCCCATTTTTGATAGCCCGAGTGGCTTTGAGAGATTTCTGAATGAGTGAGGCCGAGTGCCTATGTTTAGAGGATATTATGTGATCAGGTTGCATGTTGCAGCATGTTGCACTGTTTATGATATGTGAGAGGCCGAGAGCCTGAGTGATTATGCCACGAGATGGCTTAATATTAGCGCTTGGGCTGTAGGAGCCCCTCCGGAGTCTGTACACCCCCAGTGAGTGCAGGTACCTACTGAGTGCGAGTGCTGAGTGTCGAGTGACGAGTGATTTGGGAGGCACGAGTGATTATAAGGTAGCTTGAGGGGCTGATGTTGAGTGGCTGTGAGACATGTTGAGTGACTGATGCTGATTGATGATACGCCCGAGGGAAATTTATGAAACATGTTTCCATCTGGACGACTATTGTGAACTTCGTCGATTTTATATACTGAATCGTTTTGATTTCTATGGAATTTTTGAAAAGGCACATTTTCAAATGATATTTTACTGAGATTGACTTTTAAATGTTATAAGGCATCGTATCTGTGTTTTCTGAAAGAAGGAGTTCATTTTATGTGTATTTATGACTTCTTTTACGTGTTTCGTTGCCTTAGACATTATTTACTTTCATTACTACTGAGTTGGCGTACTCACATTACTCCGTGCACCTTGTGTGTAGATTCAGGTGATGGGTTTAAGCATTCAATATCATTTCCTAGAACTGGTTGTAGTAAAGAAATAGTAGTACGTTGTATTGTTTGTCGATGCTCATGATGGTTAACTCCAGGATTTTTGGGCAGTTTATAAACTATTTTATTCGTTTTATTGCTTTAAACTGTTAAACCGGAAGAATTTTATGGAATATCGAGCAATTTTGAATTTAAGGGAAAGTCCTTATGTTATTTCGTGGTAGATTGGCTAGCCTAGTATCGTGATAGGCGCCATCACGGCCGTCTTAGGATTTGGGGTCGTGACAAATTGAGGAAGAGAAGATGGTTAAAGTTGTTGAAAGACTATGATGTCACGATATTGTATCATCCGGGAAAGGCCAATGTGGTGACCGGTGCATTGAGTAGGAAGGTAGTAAGTATGGGCAGTCTTTCATTCATTCAGTCGGTGAGAGGCTGTTAGCTTCAAACATTCAGACTTTGGCTAATCAATTTGTGAGGTTGGATATTTCTCCCAGCCGTGTTTTAGCTTTTACAATCGCTCGGTCTTACTTATTGAGCGTATTGGAGATCGGCAGGATGATGACCTGCATTTGATGGTCCTTAGGGACACAGTTAGGCACGGTGTTGTCAAGCAAGTTCCAGTTCGAGATGACAGTGTTTTGAGGATGCAGGTTCGTATATGTGTGCCTAATGTTGATGGGCTTCGTGTGTTGATCCTTAAGGAGGCTCACATCTCTAAGTATTCTATTCAGCGGGGTGCTACCAAGATGTACCAGGACCTACGGCAGCATTATTGGTGGCGAAGGATGAAGAAAGACATTGTTGCTTATGTGGCTCGTTGTTTAATTTTAAACAGGTGAAGTAAGAGCATTAGAAACTCGATGGTTTACTTCAGCAGATAGAGATTCCTGAGTGGAAGTGGAAGCGTATCACTATGGACTTTGTTGTTGGACTCCCATGGATTCAGAGGAAGTTCGACGCCGTTTGGGTTATTGTGGATAGGCTGACTAAATCAACACATTTCATTCCAGTGCAAAGTATTTATAGTTCGGAGCGGTTGACAAAGATATGAATTCGAGAGATTGTTCGCCTTCACAGTGTGCCGGTGTCTATCATTTCTGATTGAGGTATGAGTTTACCTCGCACTTTTGGAGGGTAGTTCAGTGTGAGTTGGGTACACGAGTTGAGTTGAGCACAACATTTCATCCTCGGACAGACGGACAGTCTGAGCGTACTATTCAGATCTTGGAGAATATGTTTCGCGCTTGTTTTATTGACTTTGGAAGTTCTTGGGATCAGTCTTGCCGTTGGCGAAGTTTTCCTACAATTATAGTTACCAGTCGAGCATTCAGATGGATCCCTATGAGGCATTATATGGTAGAAAGTGTAGATCGCCAGTTGGGTGGTTTGAGCCGGAAGAAGCTCGGTTATTGGGTACAGACTTAGTTCAAGAGCCCTTAGATAAGGTCAAGGTTATACAGGATCGACTTCGTGCAGCTCAATCCAGGCAAAAGAGTTATGACGACCGTAAGGTTCGTGATGTGGCATTCATTGTTGGAGAGAGAGTATTACTTCGGGTATCTCCTATGAAGGGTGTTATGAGATTTGGGAAGAAGGGAAAATTGAGCCCTAGGTATATCAGACTGTTTGAGATTCTTGATAGAGTGGGTGAGGTAGCTTACAGACTTGCGTTACCTCCAGGGTTATCCTCGGTTCATCTGGTATTCCATGTGTCTATTCTACGGAAATATCATGGTGACCCGCCTCACGTGTTAGATTTCAGTTCTGTCCAATTGGACAAGGATTTGAATTATGAGGAGGAGCCGGTAGCCATTTTAGACCGGCAGGTTCATCAGTTGAGATCAAAGAGTTATCCTTCCATTCGAGTATAGTGGAAAGGACATCCTGTTGAGACAACTACTTGGGAGTCCGAGTCGGACATGCAGAGTAGATATCGCCACTTGTTTGTCAGTTTAGGTAATTTTATATGTTTGTTCGAGGATGAACGTTTGTTTTAGAGGTGGAGATTGTGATGACCCAAAGGGTCATATTATGAATAATGACACTATTCTGAGCTCATTAGCCTTAAAAAAACTAATTTTGATAAACTCAATTTGCGTGCGCATACCGGACGTGAAACTGGAAAGCTTTTATGTGAAAATATGAGAAATAGAAATTTGTAATGTTAAAATTTCGTTTTAGTTGACTTTGGTCAACATTTTGAGTAAACACACCCGGATCTGTGATCCAATGATCCCGGGAGGTCCGCAGTAAAAAATGGGACTTGGGTGTATGCCTGGATTTGAATTCCGAGGTCCCTAGCCTTAGAAAACAATTTTTTGAAGAAAATTGTTGTGCTAGTTTTTAAGGAAATAAAGAAATGAATTAATGTTTGAACTCGTTGGTATCGCACCCGTATTTTGATTCCGGAGCCTGGTACAAGTTTGTTATGATATTTAAGTCCTATCTGTGAAACTTGGTGAGAATCAGAATTGATTTGACGCGATTTGGACGTCTGGTTGAAATATTAGAAAATTTGAGTGTTCTTGAGAAAATCATGAGTTTTGAGGTTAAATTGTAGTTTTTGATGTTATTTTGACGATTTGATTGCACGAGCAAGATCGTATGATGTTTTTAGACTTGCATGCATGTTTGGTTTGGAGCCCCAAGGGCTTGGGTGAGTTCCGGATAGGTTTAGGCTATGTTGCGCTTTTTTTTTATGCTTAATCGTCGTTTTTTCAAGCATAAATGATACCATATTATGCAAATAAGCTCCAAATTAATATTTTATTGAAACATTAGATCTGTATCATAATTACGGAGCCATAGGAAAAAGAATCATCGAATTTGGACATCGTATGAGGAAGTTGTGCTCATTTTCAAGTCGGGGAAAAATGATGGTTTCTGGTGTGCCCAGATGTCGCGAAAGTGACATATATATTTCAAATGCGAAGTATGCCTAGGATCCCAGATGTCGCAAATGCAATATATATATATATATATATATATATCGCAAATGCGAGGTATCCCTAGGGATCCCAAATGTCGCAAATGCGAACTCCGGATCGCAAATGCGACATCTGCAACCTGTTAAGTGAGATTTTATATGGGATTTTCACCCATTTTTCAATTCTCTCAAACTTTAAACCTCCATAGGCGATTTTCCAAAGACCCAAACTTCTCCAAATCATTGGTAAGCAATATCTAACCAATTCCTTTCAATCCTTAACAACTTTTAACAAGATTTTAACCAAAAATCTAGAGTTTTCATGGTAAAGATTGGGATTTTAGGGTAGAACTTAGGAATTTCGAAATTTGGGAATTTAGACCTCAAATTGAGGTCGAATTCCAAAACCAATTGTGTATCCGGGCTCGGGGGAGAATGGGTAAACGTGTTTAGGTCCGAACCTCGAGTTTAGACCAAGCGGGTCCGGGGTCACTTTTTTGTATTTTGATAAGAAAACATAGGAAAGCCATAGTTTTTCCATAAAGTTGATTGCTTTAAGCTATAATTGATGATATTGAACCAATTGTGATTAGATTTGAGTGGGTTAGAGGCAAATGCTAAAGGAAAAGTTGTGCTAGAGCAGCGATTTGCTTGTGAAATTGAGGTAAGTGCTTGGTTTAACCTTGACTTGAAGGAATAGGAATCCCCAACTTGATTTCTATGTGAATTTGCATGTGTGTGGTGTATAGGTGAGGTGACGATTACCTATGCACTACCAAATTATATTCTTAACATGATCCATTCCCCGTTTCCAATTATTTGCTTCCTAGCTTAATTGTTTTATGATCATTGATGGTTATATGTCTATTTGGATTCATTAACTTATTGTTAAGTATTTTTGCAAGTATTTTGGAAGTGTTGGTTGTTCCCTGGGTTTTGTTATGATTCATAAATATTGATCTGGTTGTCAGTGTTACATTATACATTTCGGTTGTTTTCATTGTGTAGTGATAATGTGTGAAGTTTCTGAATAGTACAGTTTCCTGTTTATGATAATTGAGATTTAAGTATTGTGAAAGGTTTGGAATCTGATTTGTGAAACTTTTTTATAAATAAAGAAGATTTGTCTGGTGGGAGCGAGTTGCACGCCGCAACAAGGAGTGATAAGAGTGGACAGGTAGGATCGGGTTGCACGCCGCAACAGGAGAAATAAGGGTGATATATATATATATATATAGGGAGGAGCAATAAGGATGGACAAGTGGGGTCAGGTTGCATGCCGCAACAAGGAGCGTTAAGGGAGAATATTCATGTTTTACTGTTTATAAAATAAAGGCTGGAACACTCATTGTTCTATTGTCATTATTTCATATTCTGCTCTTACTATTATTTAAAGTGAAACTTGTTCTGTTTACAATTGTTGAGACATAAATAGTTAAAGGCTTTGACTTATGTTGTGAAAAAAAATTTATAAATAAAGAGATGTGCTTGTCTGGTAGGAGCGGGTTGCACGCCGCAACAAGGAGTGACAAGGGTGGACATGTGGGATCGGGTTGCACGCCGCAACAGGAGAAATAAGGGTGATATATATAGGGAGGAGCAATAAGGGTGGACAGGTGGGAGCGGGTTGCGCGCCGCAACAAGGAGCAATAAGGGAGGACATTTATGTTTTACTGATTTTTAAACACAAGGATTTGAAAACATACAGTTTTACTTTACTGTTTATCATATTATGTACTTACGGTTGTTTCAAAGTGGAATTTGGAAATTTGGAAACTTATGTGAGAATTGGTTATAGCTGAGACCTGGAAAAGGTGGCTGAGTTATTTTATTAATTGCTACAGATTATTGTTTTGTTTAGTTTAGAATTTCCTTCTTGATTTATTATATATTGTTCACATGTTATATTCTTAATGCTCTGCCGTAGCCTCGTCACTACTTCGTTGAGGTTAGGCTCGGCACTTACTCAGTACATGGGGTCGGTTGTAATGATACTACACTCTTTACTTCTTGTGCATATCCAGGTACCGGCCAGAGTTAGGAGATAGTAGTTGTTGACATCATCGATACAGAGACATGAGGTAGATCTGCTAGCGTCTGCAGATTCCTGAAGTCTTCTCTTCACTTTATATAGACACTGTTTTATTTCATTCAAACCAGAAATACATTCTTTTAGCCCATTATTTGTAGCATTCTTAGTAGTTCGTGAACTGTGAAACAGACCCTGGGTAGTTATACAGTTAGTGTTAGTTCGTGGTTCGTCTTATTATTTCTAATATTATTCGTGATATCAGTCACTGGAAAGTTTTGGATTTTGTTTTTATTTTGAATTGTTTATTTGTATTTAAATAAATTTAAAGGAAAATGGTTGATTAAGTTCTAACATTAGCTTGCCCAACAAATGTGCTGTTAGGCGCCATCACGATCCCGAGGGTTGGGAATTTGGGTCGTGACAATAAGTTTTACCGAAATTTGATTTTGAGGATATCGGATTCGGATTATGGTTCCGGGAATTTGAATAGCTTCGTCATATCATTTGGGACTTGTGTGCAAAATTTGGATTTATTCCTGGATGATTTAATATGTTTCGGCGCGAGTTTTGGAAATTTAAAGTTCAAAGTTCATAAATTTCGATTTGAGGTGTGATTCATTGTTTTGATGGTCGTGTTTCGGATTGATTTCGGATCATTTTTCTTCAATGTTTCATTGGTGAAGGTTGCTGGTTCTGGTGTTTCTGCATCTGCGGAAGAATGGACGCAGATGCGAGTCCGCAGATGCAGACAGTTGGTCACAAAAGCAAGAAGAGGCTGGGTGAAGAGGACCGCAGAAGCAGATTTTGTAGCGCACCTGCATGCGCGCAGATGCGGGATCTTAGAGCACAGGTGTGATGTTCTTCGCAGAACCGGGATTTTATATCCGCAGGTGCGGGGGTTGCTGAGCATGGCTATTTTGGCAGAAGAAACACATTGACTGCAGAAGCGGTGGTCACAGATGTGACGAAATGTGCGCAAATGCGAAAGTGTTGGGCAGAGGTTATAAAATCGAGGGTTTTGGTCTTTCTTCATATTTTGAAATGTGGGACTCATATTTGGGCGATATTTTGAGCCATTTTCATCAGAAGGATTGGGGTAAGTGTTATACACTTGGTTTTGATCTTATTTCATGAATCTATCTTCATTTTTGGCAATTGGTTGATGAATTTTAAAGAGGAATTGGGGATTTGGGCCTAAAGTTTCATAAAATACGAATTTTTGAGTTTGAAAATTGATTTGGAGTCGGATTTGAGTGAAATTACTATGATTGGACTCATAATTGAATGGGTTTTCGGATTTTGTGTGTTTTTGTCGGGTTCCGAGGTGCGGGCCCGATTGGGCTTTTTGGTCGATTTAGGGTTTTGATTCAGGATTGATCTTTTCTGATTGGGATTGGTTCCTTTAGCCTCTTATGATGTATTTGAATTGATTTTGGTTAGTTTTGAGCTATTCAGAGATCGGAACACGCGTGATGGCATCTTTGGAGCTTCGCTTGGTTTGCTCGACATTGGTATTGGCTCATTCGAGGTAAGTAACTCTTCTAAACTTAGTGTAGAGGATATGAAACTCCAAATTTTTTTGTGCTATGTGATCGGTTTTGAGGTGACGCACATGCTAGGTGACGGGTGTGTGGGCGTGCACTGTGTGAATTGTGACTCTGTTACTTCTGCGGTATTGTGTAGTTACCTGATCTTACATGTAATCATAAAATTTCTATGTACTTGAGCTATTGAGTTGTGATCCATATTAGACACCATGGCTAGGCTACATGCTTATCCTGTTGGGACCCGCTGAGGTCATTTCTGTTTTTGAGTTATCTACTTTCATTGTTTTATATACTTAGTCATATGTACTCATATCTATAACATATCTCTGTCTTTGTTGTTAACAATTGGTACATCACATCATCATATCTGGGCTAGTTTCATAACATTGTGAGCGAGAGAGAGAGAGAGATAGAGAGAGAGAGAGAGAGAGACTGGAGAGATTGATGACTGAGTGAGGCCGAGGGCCTGATTTTGAGGATATTTATGGGATCGGGTTGCATGTCGCATCATGTTTCATTGATTTATTCCATGATTGGCTTGATATGGCGCTTGGGCTATAGGTTCCCCTCCAGAGTCTGTACACACCCCTAGTGAGCGCAGGTACCCACTGAGTGCGAGTGCTGAGTGATTGGGAGGACTGAGTGACTGGGAGGATCGAGTGAATTGATACTCTAAGAATATGTATATAGTTCTATAACTGAGTCACATCACATTTGATATGCACATGAGATATAGACATAAAGATGTATTTTCCTCATGTTGTACGGTATCACGTCATTCATGACTTCTCACTTATATTGACATATGGGCATCGAGAGGTATTTTACACTTGCAATCTGGAGAGAAAATGAAACATCATATTTCTTGTTGAAAGGATATGTGGGAAAACTCAAAGTTTTCAAACTTACTCGTATTCTTTTTGAAGATTTCGGTAAAAGTGTTGGGTTTTCACTAATATACTTGAAAAGTGGAACTATTTTGGGAAAACTATGAAAAGGCTAAGCATTTTATCTCTAAGTTACTTCTTTACTTAATTTGCTTTACGTTGTTATGAACTGTCGTTGGCTATTGGTGTTGGACCCGACCTATGTTCCAGTTCGTTACTACTTTCAACCTAAGGTTAGGTCTGTTACTTACTCAGTACATGGGGTCGATTGTACTAATACTACACTTCTGCACATTGCGTGCAAATTTTGGTTGTTGTTGTTGCTGTGTTTGATGGTTGCGGGACTTAAAGATATACTTGGGTCCCTGTCGTAGCTGCCTCATTTGTTCGTGGTAGCCTTAGATGATAAAACTCTGTTTATGTACTTTTCAAATAGACTATGTATTTATTTCATTTTCTCTTTCTAAACTCTATTCGCAGAAGCTCGTTATTTGTACTACTAGTCCTTAGGAAATGTACAAAATTTTGTAAATTACTTTCATGTAATTGTCTTGTTAATATAACTGGAATTGGATAATTATTAGTTGTCTTACCTAGAGGGCTGGATTAGGTGCCATCACGACTAGTGGATTTGGGATCGTGACAAGTTGGTATCAGAGCCTTAGGTTCATAGGTTCTACAAGTCATGAGCAAGTGTCTAGTAGAGTCTTGCGGATCGGCATAATGACGTCCATACCTATCTTCGAGAGGCTACAGAACATTTAGGATATACTTCCCATATTTCTTTCCTTATCGCGTGGCATTGGTTTAGCTTGAAGCGTAACTCTTTGAATAACTTCCACGCATTCATGTGTGCACATGAGTGCTCGATATTAGTTTTGCATCGACGTCTTGTGATGCCATGGTTGATGTGCGAGATGTGATTTTGGCATGTTGACGATGGGCCAGTCTTGAGGACTTGAGGTCGGGTTTGTCTATTGCTTGAGTACGGAGATTTCGATTGTGTGAATAGGTGCTTTTGGGACTTATTTGTCTGTTGGGGTCCTTATTCATGGGATTTGTGATTGGATCACTATGTGGTGAGTATAACTTGATTTTGAGATGTGTTCATATTGTTAGAATGTGACAAGAAGAGTTTACTTGAGATATAGCAAGGACTATTTGGTGTTTGACTCCTGTTTGGATTTGACGTATGGCCTCGAGTTATGGGTGTGTTGAAGGACCTCTCATTTATTTTAGTTGTGGAGTGAAGTAGATCTGCATGTCGTGTTATGAGTTCAGACTCAAGGAGATTAAGTGATTGCGTAATAGTTATGACTATGGAGGAGTATAGAGAGATATCAGTTTGAGGCTAAGCAGGTGGCGTTATCTCCTGGGGGTGTCCTGAGGTTGTGTGATCCGTATGTTGTTTTGTAGCGAGTTCTCCTTTACCAGTGAATCATATGTGTTGCACTTTGATTTCAGGCCGCTTATGAGAGTTGGATTGACTGCTACAAGGGTGAATGCGAGATTTGCAAATAATTTGAAGTATTAGATGGTTTGCGTTACAGGAGCTTGGGAAGGATTTAGTTTAATCTCACTGCGGTATTATGGAAGTAATAGAGTATGGGCATTGTAAGTTATCGTATGTTTTGATCCACGGCTTTGAGACAAGTGGGGGAGTCTTCTATCAACAAGTTGATTGCACGATTATGTGTTGTATTGGTTTTGGTTTTAAGTATACCCGTGAATCTGTTATGACTACGGGGATTGATATTGAGGATGACTCGAGTAAGGGAATTTCTTGATACGGGTTGTATTACACTCTATGGGTATATGGGAATCGTGTAATAATTGAGTGCTTAGTTGTGAATGATGTACTGTGCCTGAAGTAGGAGATTGCTTGGTTGCTTAGGAGTGTGGATTACTCCCTTGGGTGTTGGTGTGCAAATGGGGCACAAGTCGTTCGGTCTGTTTGGTCGGTTTAGTCGAGACTTGATGAGAGTGGATGACTCTTGAGAATGGTTCTAATGGATTCGAGATTTAGATGTAGCGATTTGGAATTTTCAAGATTTGCATATGGTAAAAAACTGAGAGTTGCATTAGACGGTGTAGAGACTTGTGGAATTTTTATGTTATTAGGGATCAGACATTTCAGTATCAAGGAGATGAAGGAAACAATTTTAGGTTCACATAAGGTCTCTTTAGAGTGAGTGTCTTGGTTATGGTGTTTCTGGGTGCTTAAGAGGGAAGTCAGTGGCTTATGGGCCCTAGGGTGCTGTCGTTTTATACTAGGGTTTCTTGTGTGGTAATTTTTTGTTAGGGATCGTGGTGTTCTAACAAGGAGAAGTAACAATTTGAAGGAAATTTGGAAAGGAGATGGGGAAATAGGATAGCTTGGTAGTAGGTTAGATCAACACTGTAATGGGTGTGATCGGTTCTTTGGGTACTTATGACGTGGCTAGTCTCTACGGGTGTTTCGTGGTGATGCTCTTGGGTTTTGGTGATCTATGTGGCTAAGTTGGGTTAGAGAGATTCGGTTCTGATAACTTGGTTATGTGAAAATGAGTTCGAAAGGTTCCCGATGGTTGCTACCATGGTTCGGGGTGTATATTTCCTATCGGCATGTGGAACATGGTGTGTATTATGGCTATCTCCGGGATTAAATCAAATGGAAGGTCTTTGGCTAATTGAGTATGTAGTTGCGGGTGACCCGGAGTGGACTATGAAGTTCTCGTTTTTTTTTTTCATATGACGGCATGGTAGATGTAGTGTGTTGTGTGGGATTTGAGATTTGCATGTGCTACGTCATAGTTTATTTTTGGAGCGAAGGTCAGAAATTCGTAGGCAGCATGGATGGTCTTGGATGACTAAGTAAATGATGATACTATTTGGTGTTCTTGAAGAGGGTATGTATTTCAGAAGGGGCAATGTGTTTGATTTGTGGATACTTCACTAGTACTGCGGCACTCCTCCAGGTTGATCAACTGTTGATATTTGAATTTTACTATGTGGCACGGAAGAATTTTAGAAGCATTCCTCGTGGGATGATCGTGTATGGTAGATGTGTTAGACGTTCTAGCGGTAGAGTTGGGATTAGATATGATGATTCATGTGTTCTATGGATTTGGAGACTAGGAGTTCTCAAGAGCAAATTATTTCATGGTTTTGGACTGTGAAATCATGGCCAAACCTAGCCAGATGATAGTATGTGTTATGATTCAGTCATTGTGGGCTTTCGGAGGTTTATTTATCTATTTGTGGGTGCCCGGAGTTGATTTAGGGGTCCATTGGTAAGCCCAATTAGAATGTGTACTCTACACCGAGTCGGATTGGTTGGCTCCATAATGCTATTGTTGAGGGATGTGCCATTCCGTTGTTGCTGAGCTCATTCGTGTTCTGAAATTTTCTGTGAGTTACTCTTCTATGCTACGAGGAGTTGTGATTCGTTGGTTTTAGGCACCAATGGTGCGGTTCTATTGTGGTCTTATAGTAGAATTAGAGCGATATGAGTAACTGTGTATTGCATGATTGAGGGTGTATTGGTTATGTTCTTTCGGGTTTTGTGTGGCATTGTATCGTCTGATTCCCCGGGGTTATGGTAATCCACTTTAGGTACTGGATGTCGATTTCTGCATGGTTATTGAGTTTGACCAGGGTGGCGCACATTGCAGCCAAGTAATGTTGAGGCATAAACCTTTGTATTAGAGTCAGGTGATGGTTCTACGGTGTGTTATGGGTTCTTAGCTTTTTGTAGGGGTGGTACCCGTTGAGTTGCGGGACGGTTCTCTTGATTGAGTCATTTTCGTGATCGAGTTCATTTGGATGGTTTCTTATTGGTGCATGGATTGCACGGTTTGTGGCTCCGGGTAGTATTGGTGTTGTGTGTCAGTAGGTTAGTTGGTATTCGATAAGATGAAGTCATCGGATCTAGGATGGGTGTTATCAGATTTGATTGCGGTATATTCAGAAGGATAATATCGGAAGTCAGCTTAGGAATTGGCTATAGTTCTTGTTGGAGGAGAGAGAGATCCACAACTTGTTGAATTGATGAATGGTTATGAATTTCCGCGTGTTCTTTCATTGTGGGCAGTGTACGAAGGAATTTAGAGTGAGATTTTGTTAGATATGAGGTTTATTACCGGCATTGGGTTGATTAGTGCAGTTACTTTGATCAGAGATTGTTGCGATGAGTTTGAGTTATGAGATATAACATGCGATCGTGTCTTGGATTATGGTTATGGCTTGATACAGTTTGTTCAGACTTATACAGTGTGTAGGTTGCGAGATGCAAATATTATAAGGAATTCTGGATGCTGGAAAGAAATTGGATTCTAAGGCTATGGGCTAGGTTGAATTGAGAAATTTCAGTTACCTCGTGTTATCGGACCTATATGGAATAGGGTGATGTGGGATCACCCCCGGGTATGTGCATGGTTAGGATATATGGTGGTTTGGTGGTTTTGGGAACATTTGCTGGCATGTTCGAGAAGGAATGTATATTTAAATGGGGGAGAATGTAATGACCCGACCCGACTACTCTTTTTGAGCGTTTACACTTCGCTCGATAGTTTGCGGACATGAGTAGCTCCGTGTTAAGTATTATGACTTGTGTGAATCGTCAGTTTTGGTTTTCAGGATATTCGGAATCGGTTTAAAAGATTGAATTTCATTGTTGATGTCATGACCCCAATTCTAAGCCGGCCGTGATGGCGCCTATCGTGATACTAGTCTAGCCAATTATATGAGAATAACATAAAGGATTTCTAATTAATACACAAATTTTGATATTTCATACTAATTTCCACTTTTTAAACACTTTTAAACAGACTAAGATATGTCGAATAATAGAGACAACCCAAGATCCCGGAGTCACTGGTCATGAGCATCTAAAGGCAATACAAGTCTGAAAAATAAGCATTATAATAGCGTCACGACCCAAATTCCCCTCCGTTGGGTATCGTGATGGCACCTAGTCTTAAGGACTAGGTATCCACTGAACAACAACAATAATAAAAGAATTTTAAAAATTTCGAAATTGAATTCTTGACAGAGTTTACAATTTTTCCAAAACCCGGTAATACAAGTCATAGGCTCTACGAAATATTTCTATCAAATCTAAATACAACTGTCTAGGAATAAGTAAGTACAGTTGGATAGAAATAAAACAGGAAGGTGACTCCGAAGCCTGCGAACGCAGCAGCAGGTTACCTTGAGTCTCCTCAGCAATGATCTGCGCAGCTACCAACAACAATAACCTAAGCTGCACAAAAATGTGCAGAAGTGTAGTACGAGCACACCACAGCGTTGCCCAGTAAGTATCAAGACTAACCTCGGTGAAGTAGTGACGAGGACTAGTCAAGACACCACCAGTCTAATAAGTAAAAAGGCATAAATGCATAAAAGACCGGAACTTAATATCTATCTAAAGATTTTTCAATATAATTAACGATATGATAGAATAATACGGCAGGAAATTCAATAATTATGATCAACGGACATCATAATAGAAATACGCAAAGAGAATGGAAAGAATGCGATCCGAATGGCGAGAATCACAACCCAATAAAAACACTAGAACCTCAGCACTGCATCAATTTATCTACGACAGGCCTTAGCCAATAAACTCAATAAAACTGGTCAACCTTCAAGTGAAAACTTTAAATCGTGAGTTTATTTTGAAAGCTTTAAAGATATAATCATTTCAAAATCGAGAAATTTCTTCTTTGAAACATTCTTTATCGAAATGCATATTTAGATATTTTTAATAAGAGAAATATTAACAACATAGTCTCTTCAAAATATGTGGTATTCAAATATATTTTCCCAAATACTGCTCTTTCAGATATCATCAAAATACGTGATATTCAAAATATATTTTCCCAAGTACTGCTCTTTCAGATATCATCAAAATACGTGATGTTCAAAATATATTTTCCCAAGTACTTCTCTTTCTAATAACATCAAAATACGTGATATTCACAATATATTTTCCCAAGTACTGCTATTTCAAATATCAGTATTCTGCAAGACAAATGCTTTTCAAATATACTTTTCAATATATATATTTATATATTTCGATCCAATTCTCCTCAATCATAAAACTATCAGAGCTCAGTCCGCAACTCAGGATTTGTCATGCAATGCAGTACAGGGGGAAAGCTCCCGGATCTCTGTCTGTAGTCCCAATTTAAATATGCGATGCAGTACAGGAGGGAAGCTCCCGGATCTCTGTCCATAGTCCCAATTTAAATATGTGATTCAGTACATGGGGAAAGCTCCCGGATCTCTGTCCGTAGTCCCAATTTAAATATACAGTGCAGTACAGGGGGAAAGCTTCCGAATCTCTATCTGTAGTCCAAATTTAAATATGCAGTACAGGGGGAAAGCTCCCGGATCCCTGTCTGTAGTCCAAATTTAAATATGTAATGTGGCCACTGAGGAAAACAACCAGAATGTGACAGAATCAACATATATTGCCACAACTAGCACGAAAGCAAACAAGGTCGAATACAAAGTGCGATGAGCAAATCAATACAAAGACTTAAATCACAAAAGTGGTAACAACTAGCTCATAAGAAGTAGCCACTGAGAGGAATGCCAAACACAAAGAGAGAACATCACAACGAGGGGAAGACAAGGCAAATATGGAAACGATTCTACATATTGAAGTTCACAACCAAGAAACCAAATCATCCCGGTAAGGGAATCAGCTATAACCAATCTCACTTAGACAATTAGCTTCACCAAAAATACTCAGTTTGAACAAATGCTCAGTAAATAGGCAATATCAAAGAATACCATCAACACGGGCGGTCATCAATTAAACCCAACTAGCACTTAAGAGGAAAAATCATTTAAGTCATAAGGTACGACTCATGGGCATGCTTGACCAACGTATAGATATTCCAATTTCTTGTTAGACATTTATAGAGCGAGATTATACTAGCTCTAGTAACATAGGCAGCGTATGAAGCAAGAAATAGCATGACGGTAAGAAAAACAAAGTCTTCATTTAAGTTAATTAAGATCTTATAAGAAACAAGTAATGCTAGGCAAGTACTTCTAATTTGAACAGGAAGATTTGAGACTAGATATCAGGAATTCAGATATAACAAGTTCAATTCATATACAGGGAGCATAAGGACCCAAAATCCCTAAAAGGGTAATCTATTTGCAAACAAGTTTGAGTACACACTCGTCACCTCGCGTACGTGGACTACAATCAACATAGAAGACTTAATCCTAAGGGGCAGTTCCCCCCCACAAGGTTAGGCAAGATACTTACATCAAAGACGACAACCCGGTACTATAAAATAGACTTCTCGGGCGGAAAGGCCTCGGGACGGCTCAAAATCAACTAAAACAACTTCAAAATACATATAAAACGTATAAGGAATGATTCCGAATAATAAAGTTTCAATCATTGCAAATTTATAAAAATCGACCCAACAGTCGGCCCCCGGGTCAGCACCTCGGAACACAACAAATTTTAAAAATTCCGATTACCCATTCCGATACGAGTTCACCCATACTAAATTTATCCAAATCCGATAACATTTGGTCATTCAAATCATCGATTTTCATTATTTTTTTTAAGTTTTCTTTCTAAACCCACAATCCCCTCAACCCAAAACACAATTTAAATGATAAAAACAAGAACTAATTCATGAAATATATTTAATTCTAGTGGAATAACACTTACCCATTTGATTTGTGTGGAAATCCCTCAAAGAATCGCCCAAAATCGAGTTCTAGAAGTCAAAATATGTTTAAAAAGGGTGAAACCCCACCGATTTTGGAAACTTATAATCTGCCCAGGTTTTTAAAGCATCGCGATCGCGGGGATCGAGGCGCAATCTTGTAGAGAAAAATATCACTGGCCACAGGAATTTTCTATGCATTCGCGAGGAGAACACTGCGATCGCATAAAAGGAATTTTGTTGCTGACCCACTAGCACTATGCGTTCGCGTCAGTGTGATTGCGAACGCGAAGAAGGGAAAAATAGACTTCCACGATCGCGAGCCTACTTGTGCGATCGCAGTGAAGGAAAACTGGGCAGGTCCATTTTACAGTATGCTATCGCGGATTTGTCTATGCGATCGCATAGAAGGGGACACCAGATGGCAGAAACAGCAAGGGAAAATGAGAGAAAACGGACCCGAACCCTATCCAAAACGCACCAGAGCCCTCGGGGCTCTAAACAAAAAATACACACAACCTCAAAAACATCCTACGGACTTATTCGAGTAATCAAAATACCAAAATAACATCATAAGCATCGAATTAAACCTCAAAATCAATGAAATTTCTCAAAAACTTCATAAACTTCAAATTTACATTTAAGGTCCGAATCACGCCAAATGAAGTCTGTTTATTTTCCAAACTTCACAGATAACACATATAAATCATATCGAACATGTACCGCGCTTCGGAACCATAATACGGGCCTAATATCTCAGGGTTCACCTCAAATTTCATTTTCAAAAACCTTAATATTTTTCAAAAAACAATTTTCTTTAAAAATTTATTTTTCGGGCTTGGGACCTCAGAATTCGATTCCGGGCATACGCCTAAGTCCCATATTTTTCTACGGACCCTTCGGGACTGTCAAATCACGGCTCCGGGTCCGTTTACCAAAAATGTTGACTGAAGTCAACTTTATTCAAACTTCCAATACAAAATTATCATTTTTATTAATTTTTCACATAAAGGCTTCCCGGCTACACGCCCGGGCTGCACACGCAAATCGATGTGATATAGAAGGAGGTTTTCACGACCTCGAAAAATAGAATTAGATAGAATATACGGGACGATCTTTTGGTTCATCATAATCTCCCCCTCTTAAACAAACATTTGTCCTCGAACGTGCTAAGATTCACTTTGAACTCATCCAATAATTAATTGCGCATTTCCAACACACACCCGTGGGTGATCCCACGTCACCCAAACCTACATAAGCCTGATGACACCATCACAACTGCCATATAGCCTTCTCATCATCATCGATAAGCCTCATACCTCAATTTCTTCACTTTCTACTCATTTCCAAGAGACCCAATTCAAAATCCATGTCCGGAATTAGCCTCAAACAGTTGTATCAACTCAGGTCTACGCCCATAAGGCACGACCACACAACATAGCACATCACACATAGGCTTAATAGCACTTTTGATCACCATAACTGCCCGAAATCAACTCAACATTGGAAATTAGTCCCACACATGGAAGAACTCTCTTTCCAAATCCCATAATACCGATAATGATGCAATAAACATGAAGACCTCATCAGTAGACACCTGAATCACTGAGTCACAACTAAAACCACGGGGCACACATCCCACAAACTGAACTAAATAAGCACATAACGAAATGACTAAGTATGAAAGATAAGAGCATATAAAGGTACTATCAAACAAGCCCATAGTCACAACTCTCTATCACTACTGACTTACTAAAATCCATATAACAAGGAATAAGAAAAGCATATGAACAAATCACAAGGATCCCATCCTGATAAAAATTCCACCGCGGTACTCAGCCTAGTCAAAACATATCAAATCACAAAGAATCACGAGGGTCTCGCCCTCACTCTACGCCACATGTCGAATATATATAATACCAATAGAGATCTACCGCTAATTCACCTCGGCTAACAAAATCATAGCGCTCACTTACTCACATCTCAATGGAGTACCAAATCCCAGCTCGAAAACAAAATACTCAGGAGAATCACATAAAGCTTACCACACGAGACGACATGGACTCACTTCCAGTTTCACCACTAGCAAGGATGAATAAAACAATGATAGACACGACTACTACTCATAGAATCTCTCAATAGGACCAAGCACAAAAATAGAGTGCAATACATGAAACTCACTCATAAATGAGACAACAAATAATGGGAACTCGTCCTGGCCAACATGAATATAGTGAAATACAAGGGTACCCCAGTTTAGCACATCAAGCCATACCTGGGTGATGATATCGAACACGACGGCCTCTAGCCTACTATATGCAACACATCAACGGGTCGGGCCTCCCCTCTTAGGCGCCTTCTATTCATCTGAACACCCTATCGTAACTCTCCCATCTGAATCCTGGAACAATCTCTTACCCTGTAGCTAACATCTCCACACTCAAAACAATCTCTCTGCCGATGTGGCTGTGGAAAACATACAGTACGGATCGTTTAAGACCCATGAATATCTGAAATGCTCCCATGTGAAGCTGATAATGCAACTGAACTGGTTGACCCATGATTCTCTACCGTGCCTGAGTCTCTCAATGAATCTACAGACTCGCCTCCTAACTGAAGCAACCAAGTGAGGAGTATATCTGGTCAAATCACTGAATCTGACGGCGTACTCCAATGGTGACATAGCGCCCTAACGCAACTGCTCAAACTTTGTGCGTTGTACATTCCGACGGAACGGAGGCGCAACCTTCCTCAAAACGTCTTCTAAAATTGAATCCATGCTAGTAAATCTAACTCGGCCAGGCTACCCCAACTCATACGCTGCCACCACCGATCAATCCACTACTATGGACCTGAGACATCACAAAAGCAATCCCGCTCGTCTCCACAATACCCGAAGTACGAAGAATATGGTGACACTCCTCCAGAAAACCCTGGCATTACCCGCTGTCAAACCACTGAAAGATAGAAGGGTGGTACTTCCAGTACATCTAAATCCCAAGGTGCACTACCTCCGATGTTGCTGTCCTAACCACGGGCTGAACTGAAACCACATGCCATGCTGCCATGACAACTGGAACTTTCCAATATGATCTCGCTGCTCTGGAGTGTAGACGGTGGGAGTCTGAACTCCTCTCCTAATCTGTGAAGCAATTGTACTCAAAACTGCGCTCCGATCTTCTGAAGTACGGGGGAGCAATAGGCACCCCTAGTACCTGTCCCCCGACTAGAACTACTGGCGACTCCTGCACGGCTGCTCCAGTAGGCATCTTACTGCAGCACGTGCTCCTCATCGGCCTCTGTCTCTGACCCTTGCGACATTTTCTTCGGGGTAACATCATCTAAAACCACCGCTCGTGTCCTCACCATCGGTGAGAGAATGGAACGATAAATTCAAACTTCAAGATCAATGAACTTGCATGATAGGACTGAAGGAAGAAAAAATTTCCTGATAGTTTTCTAGCCTCTCGAAGATAAGTACAGACGTCTCTGTACCGATCCGCATGACTCTACCAAACCTGCTTATGAATCGTAGCACCTATGAACCTAGGGCTCTGATACCAATTTGTCACGACCCATATTCCCCTCTGTTGGGTATCGTAATCGAACCTAGTCTTAGGGACTAGGTAAGCCTAACATTTCCATTGAACAACAACAATAATAAAGGAATTTTAAAATTTTAGAAATTGATTTCTTGACAGAGTTTACAGTTTTTCCAAAACCCGATAATACAAGTCATAAGCTCTACGAAATCTTTCTATCAAATCTAGATACAACTGTCTAGGAATAAGTAAGTACAGTTGGATAGAAATAAAATAGGAAGGTGACTCCGAAGCTTGCGAACGCAGCAACAGGTTACCTTGAGTCTCCTCAGCAATGATATGCGTAGCTACCATCAACAATCATCTGAAGCTGCACACAAAAATGTGCAGAAGTGTAGTATGAGCATACCACAGCGGTGCCCAGTAAGTATCAAGACTAACCTCGGTGAAGTAGTGATGAGGACTAGTCAAGACATCACCGGTCTAATAAGTAAAAAGGCATAAATGCATAAAAGACCGAAACATCATATCTATCTAAATCTTTTTCAATATAATTAACGATATGATCGAATAATACGGCAGGAAATTCAATAATTACGATCAACGGATAGCATAATAGAAATACGCAAAGAGAATGGAAAGAATGTGATCCAAATGGCGAGAATCACAACCCAATAAAAACACTAGCAACTCAGCACTACATCAATTTATCTATGGCAGGCCTGTATTGGCAAAAAATAAACTCGCCATGCGGGTCTATGAAAGGGCAGCACATGTCAGCAAAGCTTGGAGAAAAGTAAAGAATGACATATAAGATGATATGTGAAACACCCCCATGACCGAACATGCCGAGCATGTTAGTGTCGGAACTGATGATCATAAGATAGCCTAGATCAGGTGCGGGAGAATATCTCATAATTACAAATGAGGAAGGAATCAATTAATCCCGGGTTATATGGGATTTATCATCATTACTCCATCAATTACAAATCAATTATGTAACGTGCAATAAATGATTGTAACGGTCAAACAAGGCAATCAATTGCAAGACTGATTCAACAGGCACGAGATTGACTCAGCAGGCACGAGATTGACTCAACAAGTACGAGAGTAACTCATCAGCCACGTGATTGACTCATCAGTTATGGAATTAACTCGTCAGTTACGAAATTCTAGCATTTACACAGCTGCTACAAGTCTTCCAAAAGTAATGGATGCGTTGAGTAAATACTCATAATGGACCCATTATTCAAGGAGAATGGTTACTTAGATTTATCCCTATAAATAGACATAGTTTTATCACAATCTGAGATCCAACTTTCTTCTCTATAATTCTGTACATTGTAATTCATATCATCTTGCTCCCAAGCTGGCCATTCAGGTAATATTTCCAAATGGGTTGCAAATGGATCCGCCGGTTCACCAATCTAGTGGCGCTTGTTGAATACCTCTCGTAGGCATGTTCCAGGATATGCTCTTGTTTATTTCTAACTGGTGGTGGAAAGAGTCTGTCCCTTCAAGCTCTGTTCGACTCAACATCCTGTCAAGGATTATTCATAGAATTATTTCTTCTCTGCTTTATTTTTTCTGTCATTGAATTTATTTTGCACTTCTCTATCACTTTGCATTAACAAAAATTATATCTTTCGAATTGAATCGGTTGCTTGTGGCTCGTCACATAAGATTATTGGTTTGACCTTGAAAACTATTTTTTGGGTTAAACAGTTTGGTTCCATTACCGGGAACTCAAGCAAATTTTCTATTCAACCAAAGATACTAACAATTTTTGTTGAGATTTGCTTGCTTTTAGTTTAAACCTTCATCATGGCCGAAATTTGCCAATCAACACAGTTAAGGACAACCAAGCTTGAGATGGCTTTACCATGAGAAAGGAAAATGCAATAATAGCCATGATACTGATATATAAACAACAAGTAGAGAAAAATATAGGATGTACATCGGCATATTGGTACCACAACTATTAGTACCGAAACTTATTAAAGAATCTACGCCAAACAGTACCGAGACATGAAGTTAAGGTACATCAGGTAATTTTAATTTGCACAATTTATTTCTAACTTAACAGAAACATATCAAGGAACAAGACGAGCGGATAGAACACCTCCAGGAATTCCCGACTATCCCACGAGAATGATATGCAACACCGAGTTTTAAATGGAGAAAGGCACGGATGTTCAAATGAAAGTCAAAAATAGGTCTGAGCAAAGAGAAACGGGATTTTCTTCACGGGCTGAAAAAGATCCGAACCTTCTCGAACAGGTAAGGAATCACCTTGAAAAATTGAAAATTTTCACAGGAGAAGAATGAAGGTTAGGAAAAGCACGGGTAAAACACCCACGAGATTGTTTACAATGATACCGCACCAAAAAACTGGAAAAGAAAAGATAGGTGCGGGATGGATAATTGAAGACTACAAGGAAGAAGGTTCATTAATAGCCATGGACAATTACAAAAATAATTTCGGATACAATCATTGAACCGAAAGAATCAAAAGTCACGAGGTCAAATGCTGAAGAACTAGAAACTATCATTGGCTTCCCAATAGGAAGGTTTATGCTGGTCGAGACACGACACCGAGTTTAAAGGCAAGTTGATTAAACTTTTACGTGTTAATGCAAATTTTTTTGCTTGCCGCCATTGTAACCATAACAGGTGTACCACCAAAGATAATAGTTTATATGCTCAATATTGACCCATGGTATAATCCGGTCAAGAAAAAGAAGAAACCAGAGCTAAATAATAAAAGATAAAGTTATGGAACCTCGAAGGTGGGTTTAGTCCGAAAAGTCGAATCATTTGGATTCGTTGCTAACATCAACCCATAATCACTTTAAAAATTCTGAAGAGAAAGATGATTGCTAGTATATCACATTGTATCGAATGTCTCGGTAAATGCAATCTTAATTCAAGCAGAGAAAGGTACACAATCTCTTATCTATTATAGAATACTCTTAGACATGGAAATTGCATATCTATATTTCGAGAGGTTGGCATTAATTTCTATTGCCCTAAATCTAAGGCTTTATTGTCAATATCATTCAATTCTCGTAGCCACAATATTTTCATTATACAGTATTTTGCATAAACGAGAACTGCCAGGAAGGCTAGGTAAATGAGTAGTCAAACTTATGGAATATGATATTATTTATCAGCCACATACGACCATAAAAACACAAGTCTAGAGGATTTCATGACTAATCTTTGCTTGAGCATATTACCTGACGCTGAAATCAAAGTACATGTTATTTATGAAATAATTTTCGGGATCTGGACCGTTTACACAATTAAGTCCACAAGTATTAAAAGTCCTTGGTTAAGGACAATGCTTAATCCCTATCAGAAAAAGTATTTAGATTTCACAAAAGTTAGTGATACAGGCTTGAATTAGCTAGGGACATAGAGAAGAAGTATTGATTTGACGATTGATTAAATCCAAGAAAACTATGCAGCCCAAGTAAATCAAGTCGGATGTGCTAGTCTCGCATCTACTGCTAATATCACTGACTCCAAAAGAAACTCCGAACTCTTATCGAGAAATATCATTTCCGGATCAAACAATATCAGGATTAAGTCATCCCTTATATGGGCGATCCCTGATTTATCATCAATTAGAATGAAAATGAGGTAAGCCCGACTAATTTAATTTTGGCATAATAACTTCATTGATTACATGAAGAATGGGAATTTACCCACATACAAGCACGCTCTCGACAACTCTGAGTGTGTCTCATCCGGTACTGCCTTATTGAAGGAGAATCATATTTGAGAATATTCAAGGCTCCAAAAGCTAAAATGCCACATGTACCAAACAAACAAAATATATGATACGAGAAATCTACAAAGAAAGCCGTGAAAATTACTCCGGTAATAAGGAAATATATCGCATGATCCTCGACAACATTTTGGAACCTCTGTAGTTCCCGGCCAGAGTAAAAAATAAAGAAAGAGCTCCGGTACCGTCTCTATGCTGTAACTGGACCATTTGAAAATCCATCAACAATGGAACTGGCTATCCTATCCGAGATTATTAAACTGGGGACTGTCAAATTATGATTCTAGTGTTTAAGTTCTCATACCTCAAAACTTAAACACTAGGGAGATCACTTATACTTGAAGATTAGTCAATCCGACTTGACATTTTAAGAAGTGATTCAAACAATCGATTACTTTGGGAGATAAATTTCTAAGAGTATTCCGACATTATTTACCGCAATATCAACTCAGTCAGTTGTATTGCTCATATCAAGCATAAAACACTTCAAACAGTGTTGAATGAGATCTTCAAAAATGCATATACTACTCTTATACAAAAAGGATCAAGAACTTCATGTCGAGTCAAGAATCCCACGATAACAAACGAGACTTTTATGTTCAAGTCAACATAAATGTATGCAACTACGCCATCAGAATAAAGTTCACTTTGAATTAACCCATGGCTTATATTCGGTCCAACAACGACAACTCAAGTTAAAAATCCTTTCTTAATGGCTAATTATATTATGACTCGGATCGATTATCCCGAACATCTCAAATATAATTTTGGACATGTGTCCCTCTCTACTTGTAAGTATTTTCATATACTCCAATTTGGATTCAAAATCCAATCAGATTTAATGTCTCTTCAAGACAAATCTACTAAGATCTATATTTATTTGTGATCAGTATTCCCTCAGACTCAATGTTATACCGAGATCAATACTCCAAGAAATCCTACCAAGATTAATACTTCCATAGACTAAAAGTCTACTCAGATCAATCGATCCTCTTTTCCGCCTGAATGAAAAGGAGAAGTCCTTTTCATAGCGTTTAGATATATAAACAGGCCTCTTTTATTTAAAAGTTAGACATACAAGGGTGCAACATTAATGCATCGCACATGTAACGATGCATCCAAATATATATTTCAAGTCTGTAAGACTAAATATAAGCACTCAAATAAATTCATAAAGTGCCATGAAAAGTTAGTGCTCAGATAAATTTCCTAAAGTACCAAATGATGATATTAGTCCCGATAGACACAAGGATGTAACTGAATTCCCGTTCTAGGTCCCAACCTTTCTGATGAAATAAAAAGGGTTAAGTAGTCATCATCCAAAAAGTATAAACCTTCGAGTCCCGTATGTAATTTTTTTTTCAGGAAATGGACCACATGGAAGAAATAATCAAATGCTCATACTTCAAAGCTCTAACACTTGGGGGACTATAGAAGGAAAAAAAGACTAGGAAATGCAGAAGTCAAGTCAAGCCTAAGGTCTACCCAACAAATCGAAAGTTAATAGCGAAGTCAAGAGCCAAAAACGCAAGCCTGATTCAAAAACATATAAAGAAAACACTCGTGGATGTAAAGGAATGTTCAGGTTAAAGGCAATATTTAGTCAAGGTTTGCGAGATATACCCTTGTATTTATTAAAAATTGTTGTCAATGAAAATAATTACGGGTAAAAACCCATACCTTTATAAAAACTGTTACAAACAAAAAACAGTTATTCCCTTGTATTAACTCGAAAAAACTGTTACAAAAGAAAACAGTTACGAAATACAAGCTTGTATCAAAACTGTTAAAAAATACAGTTGCAACATGAGTTTTACACGATAATCAAACACATGTAAAATGTTGTGAAAGTTCAAACAAAAACTTTCTTCAGAAACATTCTTAAACATGTGAAAAATTCCGATCACTCTATTGCATTATTACACCATTATGAAGTTGAGACGTCTTCTTTATTAAGTGTCGATAAAAAGGTCCCTCTTTCATAAATCGTGCCTAATACGAAAAGGTACGAGTAATCTAAAGCATTTTTGTAAATGCAAATACTTAAAGGGTGAAACAAAAACCCAAACATTAAAGTAGGAAGAAAACAAAGCCGAAATTTATATCGAACTTGCCAAACATAAGGCAAACATTTGTCTTCAAACCCCGAAACAAGACAGGGGTAAACCAACCGCTTTTTGACAAAACGAACATGAGCGTTGGAGTTGTCATCTGAATCTCTAAGTTCTGCACTCTTTTTTCCTTTGTCTGGTTTTTGTCCCTATTGGGTTTTTTTGGCAAGGTTTTTATGAGGCAGAGGCAATGGAGAAAATGATAAATTCCACTTCCCGGTCATATCTAAGTGAATGACCGGAAAGCGGGGGGACTATCTGTATTGGCAATAAATAGACTCGCCGTGTGGGTCTATTAAAGGGAAGCACATGTCAGCAAAGCTTGGAGAAAAGTAAAGAGTAACATATAAGATGATATGTGAAACACCCCCGGGACCGAACATACCGAGCCTGTTAGCCTCGGAACTGATGATCATAATATAGCCTGGATCAGGTGCGGGAGAATATCTCATAATTACAAATGAGAAGGAATCAATTAATACCGGATTATATGGGATTTATCATCATTACTCCATCAGTTACAAATCAATTATGTAACGTGCAATAAATGTAATAAATGATTGTAACGGTCAGAACAAGGCAATCAATTGCAAGATTGACTCAACAGGCACGAGATTGACTCAACAGGCACGAGATTGACTCAACAGGTACGGGAGTAACTCATCAGCCACGGGATTGACTCATCAGTTATGGAATTAACTCATCAGTTACGAAATTAACTCATCAGTTACGAAATTCCAGCATTTACACAGTTGTTACAAGTCATTCAAAAGTAATGGATGGGTTGATTAAATGCTCATACTGGACCCATTATTCAAGGAGAATGGTTACTTAGATTTATCCCTATAAATAGACATAGTTTTATCACAATCTGAGGTCCAACTTTCTTCTCTATAATTATGTACATTGTAATTCATATCATCTTGCTCCCAAGCTAGCCATAGTTTGGCCCTTCAAGCTCTGTTTAGCTCAACATCCTGTCAAGAATTATTCAATAAGAATTATTTCTTCTTTGCTTTATTTTTTCTGTCATTGAATTTATTTTGCACTTCTCTATCACTTTTCACTTAGACAATTAGCTTCACCGAATAAACTCAGTTTGAACAAATACTCAGTAAATAGGCAACATCAAAGAATACCATCAACACGAGCGGTCATCAATTAAACCCAAGTAGTAATTAAGAGGAAAAATCATTTAAGTCACAAGGTACGACTCATGGCCATGCTTGACCAATGTATAGATATTCCAATTTCTTGTTAGACATTTATAGAGCGAGATTATACTAGTTCTAGTCACATAGGTAGCATATGAAGGAAGACATAGCATGACGGTAGGAAAAACAAAGTCTTCATTTAAGTCAACTAAGATCTTATAAGAAACAAGGAGTGCTAGGCAAGTACTTCTAATTTGAACAGGAAGAGTTGAGACTAGAAATAAGTAATTCAGATATAACAAGTTCATTTTTTATACGGAGAGGATAAGGACCCAAAATACCTAAAAGGGAAATCTATTTGCAAACAAGTTCGAGTACACACTCGTCACCTCGCATACGCAGACTACAATCAACATAGAAGACTCAATCCTAAGGGGTAGTTACCCCACACAAGGTTAGGCAAGATACTAACCTCAAAGACGACAACTCGGTACTCAAAAATAGACTTCTCGGGCGGGAAGGCCTTCGGACGAATCAAAATCAACTAAAACAACTTCAAAATACATAATAAACGTATAAGGAACGATTCCGAATAATAAGTTTCAACCTTTGCAAATTTATAAAAATCGACCCAAAAGTCGACCCCCGAGCCCGCACCTCGGAACCCGATAAATTTTACAAATTCCGGTTACCCATTCCGATACGAGTTCACCTATACTAAATTCATCGAATACCGATAACATTTGGTCATTCAAATCATGGATTTTCATTTTTTTTTTAAGTTTTCTTTCAAAACGCACAATCCCCTCAACCCAAATCACAATTTAAATGATAAAAACAAGAACTGATTCATGAAATATATTTAATTCTAGTGGAAGAACACTTACCCATTTGATTTATGTGAAAATCCCTCAAAGAATCGCCCAAAACCGAATTCTAGAAGTCAAAATATGTTTAAAATGGTGAAATCCCCGATTTTGGAAACTTATTATCTGCCCAGGTTTGTAAAGCATCGCGATCGCGGGGATCGAGTCACGATCGCGTAGAGAAAAATATCTCTGTCCACAGGAATGTTCTATGCGATCGTGAGGAGAACATTGCGAACGCGGAGAAGGGAAAAATAGACTTCCGCGATCGCGAGCCTACTTGTGCGATCGTAGTGAAGGAAAACTGGGCTGGTCCATTTTACACCATGCGATCACGGATTTGTCTATGCGATCGTAAGGGGACATCAGATGGCAGAAACAGCAGGGGAAAATGAGAGAAAATGGACTCGAACCCTATCCGAAACACACCCGAGCCCTCGAGGCTCAAAACCAAAAATATACACAACCTCAAAAACATCCTACGGACTTATTCGAGTAATCAAAACACAAAAATAACATCATAAGCATCGAATTAAACCTCAAAATCAATGAAATTTCTCAAAAACTTCATAAACTTCAAATTTGCATTTAAAGTCCGAATCACGCCAAACAAAGTCCTTTTATTTCCAAACTTCACAAATAACAAAAAATCATATCGAACCTGTACCGGGCTTCGGAACCATAATACGGGCCCGATATCATAGGTTTCACCTTAAATTTCATTTTCAAAAAACTTAATATTTTTTCGAAAATAATTTTCTTTAAAAATTCATTTCTCGGGCTTTGGACCTCGGAATTCAAGTCCGGGCTTACGCCTAAGTCCCATATTTTTCTACGAACCCTCCGAGACCGTCAAATCACGGGTCCGGGTACGTTTACACAAAACATTGACTGAAGTCAACTTTATTCAAATTTCCAATACAAAATTATCATTTTTATCACTTTTTCACATAAAGGCTTCCCGGCTACATGCCCGGGTTGCGCACATAAATCGAGGTGAGATAGAAGGAGGTTTTCACGACCTCGGAACACAGAATTAGATAGAATATACGGGATGACCTTTTGGGTCATCACAAATAGTAAGAAGGAGAAGGGCAAGGCTGCGGACGTGTGCAACTACCTCGCAAATCTCCGTGAATCTCTGGTACAGTAAATCAACTCTCAGTCAGCCCTAGCACCTGAATCTGCACACAAGGTGCATGGAGTAATGTGAGTACGCCAACTCAGTAAGTAATAAAAGTAAATAAGGTCTGAGAAATACGAAACACATAAAAATACATAATAAATCCATAGCAAGTACAGTCCTTCTTTCAAAAATCGTAGATATGTCAAATCATGACGCTTAAAGTCGATTTTAGTGAAAATCATTTGAAATGTACCTTTTCCACAATTTCCATAGAAATTAAAATAATTTAGTATAAGAATGATAGAATTTATAAATAGCCTCTCGGGAAAAAACATATATAATAAACCGCCCCTCGGGCATAACATCATTCAGAATCAGTCACTCAGCATGCCTCAAAATCATTCGTAATTAGCCCCTCGGGCAACCTCACCGCCACTCATGCCTCCCAATCACTCACCACTCGGCACTCGGCACTCACACTCAGTAGGTACCTGCTTTCACTGGGGGTGTACAGACTCCGGAGGGGCTCCTACAGCCGAAGCGCTAATATCAAGCCATCTCGTGGCATAATCACTCAGGCTCTCGGCCTCTCACATATCATAGACAATGTAACATGATGCAGCGTGCAGCCCCATCTCATAGTATCCTCACAAAATAGGCCCTCGGCCACACTCAGTCAAAAATCTCTCAAAAATCCACTCAGGCTATCAGTAAAATGGGGTACTCGAACCAAAATATCATTTTATATCTCAAAATAGTGTAAATAAGACTGAGTTTCGAAATAAGTTATACATAATATGAATTAGTGTAAATCATAAGTCAACACAGTGAGGAATAGTAGTAAAAGCCCCCAAGGGGTCCAAATACATGGCACGAGGCCCAAATACGGCATTCCGCCCAAAACATAGTGATAATCTTTAAAACATGAAATATCATATGATTTAGAATCAAATCTGCAATTTAATAGTTGCTACAGGACGGACCAGGTCATAATTCCCCAATCGGGCGTGCCACATACTCGTCATCTAGTATGTGCGCCACTCCAAACAGTAATAAAAATGCATAGTCCAGGGTTTCATACCCTCAGGACAAGATTTACAGTTATTACTTTCCTCAAACCGGCCCAAATAATAATCCCCGATGCCCTTACCTCTCAAAATCGGCTCCCGATTGCTTCGAATCTAACCAATACCAGATTAATATCATCAATATACGCTAAAGGAACAAAGCACACTCGAACGTTATCAAATTTAACTAAAATTCCCAAAATTGGCCAAACCCGACCCCCGGGCCCACGTCCCGAAATTCTATAAAAATCACATCACAAGAATCCTCATCCTCTCCCGAGTCTATACATATAAAATGCATCAAAATTCAACCACAAATGACCCCTCAATTCCTCAATTTTAAGTCCCAAATTCACAAGCCCTAAATCCCCAATTTATACCATTAAATTCCATTAATTCCATGCTTAATCAGTCAAATATCAACATAGAATCGAGTTTTAGGTCCAAGAAACTTACCTCCACGGAAATCCCTCTTCAATTTTCTCCTAAAAGCTTTAGCCCGCATGAAAATATGATGAAAAATGCCTAAAATTCGCGAAGGCAAGTATTTATATGCTCTGCCTAGGGGTTCCGCACCTGCGGTCACTTGCTCGCACCTGCGGTCCCAGGTGCGCATCTGTGATTTCCACTTAAGCTCCCATTCTCCACAGTTGTGGTTTACCATTCGCACCTGCGGGCTCGCAGGTGCGATCCTTATTTCACATCTGCGGAAGCTGCCCAAGCCTCCTTTTTCTGCTCCTGTGGCACATTCCCCGCACCTGCGCCCATCGCACCAGCGGCTCCCCATCTGCAGGTGCGGCCACACAAGAAAAACCACACCAGCAGCCTTTCTGCTGAATAATCCAAATCCAACCCTTCCGATGACCATCCGAAATCACTTTGAGCCCCTCAGGGCCTAAAAAAAATATACCGACATGTCATAAACCATCTCACGAACTTAGTTGAACCCCCGCTACACTCAAAAATATCATCAAAACACCAATTAATTGCAAAATTCAAGCCTAAGGATTCCTAAACTTCCGAAATTCGCCAACGATGCCGAAACCAATAAAAACACGTCTGAATGGCCTGAAACTTGCACACACATCCAAAATGATACTATGAACCTGTCCCAGCTTTCGGAATTCCATTCCGACCCCGATAGCTAATTTTTCACTGGCGACCGGAAAGCGCCAAAAACTCAATTTCGCCTAATCAAGCCTAATTCTACTCCGGACCTCCGAAAAACATTCCGAACACACTCTTAAATTCCAAATCACCTAATGAAGCTATCTGAGCCATAAAAACCACATTCCGAGGTCATTTACCTATAAATCAACTTCCGATTGACTTTTCTTATAAAGCCAACTTAAGAGACTAAGCGTCTCATTTCAATCCACAATCACCCTGAAATCGAGCCAACCATACCAACACAATGTAAAAGAGCTGAACAACGCATAATAAAGCAGAAATATGGGAAACGGGGCTAAACTCTCAGAACAACCGATCGGGTCGTTACATTCTCCCCCACATAAACATATGTTCATCCTCGAACGTGCCCAGAGTTGTTCCAGAACCATCCAAAATTGTCGTGTAACCTACCATGCACATACCGGGGTGATCCCACGTCACCCTATCCCATATAGGTCCAATAGCACAACATCGCTGAAATTTTGCAATCCCACCTAATCGAAAAACCTTAGAACCAAATTTCCATTTTCGAAATAATTTACAAGATCAAAATTTCACAACTGTAAACTGAATAAGTTTGAACATGTTGTATCAAGCCATATCTGTAACCCAAGATGTAATCACATAATATACTGCATGACTCAAACACTCATAGCGATAACTCCTAATCACAATCGCTGCTCAAAAAAACCCAATACCAGCACATAACCTTTTATCAAGCAATGCCTCGCTCTAACACTTTCATATAATGCCGATGATGAAAGAAACACGTAGAAACTAGCATCCATTCATCCGATCGGTCAGTCAAGGAAATCCCCCTTCTCTGACAAGAAATACTGCAAAGTTTCTAAGCCGATCATCGTCAATATCCTCCCAAATATACCGCAACCAGATCTGGAAGTACCCATTCTAGGTCAGACGACCTCATCTCATCTACCACAATCACTCTAGCGACATAACGCATCAATACCATCTGGAGCAATAACCTGTGCAACTAGTGCACCCCACAGCAACATCCCATTGTACTCAAATAATAGAAAAGATTCACACGAGAGGACTATCCCACCAGCTCAACAAGTACAATCACAACACCATGCTACGAGCTTGGCACACATCGTAAAACAAAAACACATGAATCTGACACCGAGGATCATACCTCTACATAACTCCGCTACAATGCGTGATACCATCCCAACGCTGGGTCACATGAAATACTTCCAACCACCATATATCAAAATCAATAACCATGCATAATTTGCCATCAAGTACTCAAAGTGCGTTTCCATAACCACAAGGAATCGAACGATACCATGCCACACCAACCCAAAAGAACATAACCAATGCGTCTTAATCTGCAATACTCATATAGATCCGCACCATAGGTGCATATAATTAACAATCATAACTCCTCGCAACACCAAAGGGTAGCTCATACATCACTCTAGAACACGAATAAACTCAATGACAGTCGAATGGTACATCCATCAACAATATAAATTCGGAGTCAACAATTCCGACCCGGTACAGAACACACACCCATACTGGGCCTACCAATGAACCCTAAATCAACTTTGGTCACCTGCAACAGATAGATAACTCTTCGAAAGTTCACAATGAATGAATCATAGGGACATACTAACATCTGACTAGATTTGCTCGCATATTCACAGTCCACAACCACAAAATAACTTATTTATGAGAACTCTCAATCTCGAAGTCCATGAAGCGCACGAATCACCATATCTGATCCCATCTCCACCGCTCGAATATATAACACCTCTAATACACAATCATTCCACGAGGGATACCCCTATAATTCTTCTGTGCCACCAAGCAACCTTGAATATCATCAGTCGATCCAACAAGAGAGCGTCGCAATACCAATGAAGCACCCTTAACTCCACACATTTCCCCTTCTGAAATGTATACCCTCATCAAGCCACCCAATAGTGATATCATGTACCTAGTCATCTGAAACTGCCAATGCTACCTAAGAATTTTTTATCTTCCTTCTAGAACTGAACCGTAACCTCACATATGCAAATCTCAACTCTAAAAAACATATCGCATACGCCATGCCATCCTATGATAACTTCATGATCCCTTTCGAGCCACAAGAAACTACGTACCCAACTAGCCAAGAACTTTCCATTTGATCCCATTTAGAAGAAAATAACTATGCATCAACTGCACCTCTCACCAGTAGAAAATATACATCTCTAATTATGGCAGAAACCATCAGGAGCTATCCGAATCCCATTTGTACAACACCAAACCGTCAGGAATGAATCCTTCTAACTCAACCAAGCTACGTAGGCCACCAAAACCCAAGAGCATTGCTTAGAAACACCTTTAAAAACTCATTACCTCATGAACACCCTAAAGAACTAATCGTATCACTTACCATGCCGATCCGACCTACTACCAAGTTGTCCTATTTATCCAAGTTCCTTCTGACTTACCTTCGAATTGGTACTTCTCTTTGCCATAATACCCCAATTCTCAACCCAGACTCACCACACGAGACCCAAGCATAAAACCATACCGTCTGAGGCTCATAAGCCGTTGAATACTCTCTCAAATATCCCCAAAAGTAACACATTCAAAATACTTACCCTGAAGAGACTTCCTGCGTATCTAAAGTCATTACCTTCACCTACCTGATACCGATATGTAGAATCCATAATGATATAGGAATGCCATAAGTCCTGACACCCTCCAATGTAGACCTCAGTTCCTAACCAAATACATATCCTGAAGATACCCTAATTGTTACATATACATCTTGAATCCATTAGGACCATTCTTGGGAGTCATCTACTCTACTCAAACCTCAATTAGACTGATCAAACAAACCGAACGAAATGTGCACCATTAGCACTCCAACACCCCAGGAAGTAACCCCACCTTAATGCAACCAAATAAATTCCTGCCCCATGCACATTGCATCCTTCACCAATAACAACTCAAGGCATTCCATGATTCTTATACACCCATAAACCATAACACAACCCTTATCCAAAATTTCCATTACTCAATACATCCTCGATCTCAACCCCTACAGGTCATAACTGATTCACCAGTATACCTCGAACCAAACCCAACACATCACATGATCGTGCAACCAACTTGTCATTAGCAGACTTCCCAACTTGGCTCAAAGCCATAGATCAAAGCAAACAGTAACTCATAATGACCATACGCTAACACCACCGCCATACCACAGTTTGATTCAACTAAATACTTCATAAGCTAATATATAACTCAAACCATTTAACATCCCAAATCATCTACAACCTCGCATTCACCATTGCAATAGCCGTGCCAACTTCCACAAGTGATCTAAACTCAACTTACAACATATAACATTTACTGGTAAAGAAGTACTTGCTATAAAACAACCTAAGGATCACATTACCTCAGGACACCCAGCGGGAGATAACCCCGGCTGCTTAACCTCAAACTGATATCATCTCCATACCCTTCCAAAAATCATAGTATCACGCAATCATTATACCCTCCTACATTTAAACACAACCAATATCTATCCTCGAGGCATCAATATACGCGGGTAAGAACCTGAAGCTGATGGAAGAACTAACACTAGAGCTATGGTCAAAGCAATCTTGAGCTTCTGGTGCTCTCTCCATGCTCGTCTAACCACCTGAATACCCTCACTGGACACCACGTGCCCCAAGAACGTGAACTGAGCCAAGAATTCACACTTGGAGAATTTTCCATAAAGCTTCTCCTCCGTTAATATCTATAATACCACTCTCAAATGCTGGGTGTGCTCCTCCTAGCTACGAGAATACACCAGGATGTCATCAATGAACAAAATAACAAAGGAATCTAGATACGGCTGAAACACGCTGTTCATCAAATGCATGAATGATGTTGGGGCATTGGTCAGCCCAAAAGACATCACTAAACACTTATAACACAACAGGGAGATCCACTTTCCTCCACAACTAAACTACATGAGAGGTCCTCCAATACACTCGCAACTTGAGGCCATATGGCGTCTCAATACAGAAGTCAAACACTCACTAGTTCTTGCTACATATCCAGCCAATCCGTTTTGTCATAATCAAACAATATGAAACCCTCTAACCATTGAATCACACTCACCTCATAGTCATCCAGCCACAAAGTCACACCAATAAGGACACAAACGGACATATAAGTCCCAAATGCATGTGCTCAAACAATCGAATCTCAACACTCAAGTCATAGACAGAACCCTGCCTCAAGTCTTCCAGGCCCAGTATCAACATGCTAAAATGACCTCTCACACCTCATTCATGGAAATCACAAGCCGTCGTTACACAGCTGATACCGAGCGCTCACGTGCGCATTTGACTACTTAAGAGGAATTTAAAGAGTTACGCTTTTAGCTGAATAGATGGATTCGCACGACAAGAATTCAAGGATGTGAGATTTTTCCTAAGGGTTCTGCAGCCTCTCGAAGATACGTACAGACATCTCCGTACTGATCCGCAAGAATCTACTGAACCTTCTCATGACTGGTGAGTCCTATGTAACCTAGGCTCTGATACCAACTTGTCACGACCCCAATTCCAAGCCGACCGTGATGGAGCCTATCGTGATACTAGGCTAGCCAATTATCTGAGAATAACATAAAGGTTTTCCAATTAATACCCAAATTTCCGATATATTTCATATTAATTTCCATTTTTTAAGCATTTTAAATATACTAAGATATGTCGAATAATAGATACAAACCCAAGATCCCGGAGTAACTGGTCATGAGCATCTAAAGACAATACAAGTCTGGAAAATAAGCACTATAATAGTAAGAAGGAGAAGGGCAAGGCTGCGGACGCGTGCAACTACCTCGCAAATCTCCGTGAATCTCGGGTACAGTAAATCAACTCTCAGACATCCCTAGCACCTGAATCTCCACACAAGGTGGAGGGAATAATGTGAGCCTTAATAAAATAAATGACTCGGCGGGGAGTATACTCCAAGGAACCTCTCCACTCTAACCTCAAAAATCCTGGCATAGCCAGCGTCACGGTCTTGTCGTGACAATCAAGAATAGTATAATAGGGAGAAAGCTAGTCCATACCCAATATAACATCGAAATCTACCATACTGAGTAGTAGTAAATCAGCTCTGGTCTCAAAACCACTGATAGTAATCAAACATGACCGATATACGCGGTCCACAACAAGATAATCTCCCATCGGAGTAGAAACATAAACAGGGGAACTCAAAGAATCCCGGGCTATCCCCAGATGCGAAGCAAAATAGGAAGACACGTATGAATATGTAAAGTCTGGGTCAAATAATACTGATGCATCCCTATGACAAACGGGAACAATACCTATAATGACTGAATCTGAAGCAATGGCCTCGGACCGGGCAGGAAGAGCATAGTACCTGGCTTGGCCTCCCCCTCTAGGGCGACCTCTACCTCCCCGACCTGCACTTCGAGTTGCCTGAGGTGGTGGGGTGGCAGCTGGGGCTAGAAGGATAGCTGGAGGACCTGGTGAAAGACGTGGAGCCTAATAAATCTAAGGGGGTGCACCCTAATAAGTCTGAGGTGGTGCGCCCCTCCTCGCTCTAGGGAAATCTCCGATCATATAATGAGAGTCACCACAGTTAAAGCAACCCCTCGGAGGACATGGCGGCCGCTGCTAACTCTGAACTGACCTGCTGGACTGGACAGTGATAGCACCTCGAGTAGGAGGCACCTGAGATACTGGTGGTGCATAATAAGGCTCCTGAGGTCTAGGAGGAGCTGGAATACCGCTGGCTGCTGGGAGAGCTGAATGAACAAGGCGACTTACAAAACCCCTACCAGAGCGTGTTGCTGGTGCACGGGCTCCTAAAAATGACCAGTCTCTCGAGACCTCTTGGCCTCTCTCTCCTCCCTGTCCCAGGATAACATAGTCTCAATCCTCCGGGCAATACTCACGGTCTGCTGGTAAGTAATATCGGTCTCCAACTCTTTGTCCATGCTGGTCCGAATACTGGGGTGGAGTCCCTCAATAAAACGTCGAACCCTCTCTCTGACAGTGACAACCAAAACTGGTGCATAGCGAGCCAAATCGCTGAAACGGACAACATACTCTGACACAGTCATGGCGCCCTGGTAGCTGCTCAAACTCCGTACGCCAAGCATCCCTGAAGCTCTGAGGGACAAACTCAAGTAACAACATCTCAGAAAATTGAGCCCAAGTAAGTGAAGCTGCCTCGTCCGGGCTACTAAGCTCAAAATCACGCCACCACTAACAATCTGCTCCCCTCAGCTGGAAAGCAGTGAAAGAAACCCACTCATCTCCACAATACCATAGTGCGGAGAATGCAATGACACCCCTCAATAAAGCCCAGGGCGTCATCTGAAGCTAGTCCGCTGAACTCAGGTGGGTGGTACTTCTTGTACCTCTCAAGCCGGAGCTGCTCTGCCTCAGGAACAGCTATCCTAGTCTCATGTTGAGATGGAGCCGCTGGGGGCATAGGAATAAACTCTATAACCTGCCCAATATGAACCCTCTGGTCAGGAGTACGGGCTGCGGGAGTCTGTGTCCCTCCTCCGGCCTGGGATGTCACTAGAGCTATCGGGAGTAGACACGTGTGAGAAAGAGTACTGAAAGCACTCAAGAACTGGGCCAATGTCTCCTGGAGGTCTGGAGTAATAGTAGGGACCTCTTGTACCCCTCCAACTATAGTTGTTAGGGGCTCCTCTACCTCTTCTCTAGCCGGTGCTCGGGCTGCACCGCGTTCTCGTCTTCTGCCCCGGCCCCTGCCTCTGGTGGCTTTGACTGGGGGCTCGGTTGCATGGTCGTCAGTACGTCCGGCACGGGTACGAACCATCTGCAAGCAAGAATAGAACAGATTTTAAGAATTTGATGACAACAACTAGCACGATAAGGAATTCCAAAAATTTGATTGTTCTTAACAACTACATAGCCTCTCGAAGATAGATACGAACGTCTCTGCACCGATCCGCGAGACCCTAATAAATCGGCTTATGACTTGTGACTCCTATGAACCTAGACACTCTGATACCAACTTTTCACGACCTAATTTACCCTCTGAAAGGTATCGTGACGACACCTAGTCTCCATGACTAGGTAAGCCTAAAATTTGCGGAAAATGACAGAATCAATAAAATAAAGACAGAAAAGAACTCAAGTAGATATAACGTAGCTGGTCAGCATATATATTCTTACTTCCCAAAAACCGGAATATAACCATAGTCACAAGCTCTATACAATGAAACAGTGGAAAAATACACAAGTCTTCTATGCCTATACTAGAGTAGAAGGGGACTCGTGGGATTCTGCAGACGTGGCAGAATTATCTCGCAGTCTCCTGGCTGCTGCTAGAACGACTCCTAGCCACGATACTGGGTGATGGTACCTGGATCTGCACATGGGAAAAACATGCACAGGAAAGGGCGTGAGTACTCCACATTCGGTACTCTATAAGTTCCAAAACTAACCCCAGTAAAGTAGTGACGAGGTCAGGTTGAGGACTTATTGAGTTTGTAAAACAAGTCAATATACAATTTAAAACAGTGAAAAATAGATAAGCAATGATAAACAGGATTAACAAAGACGGAATGATTTAATAACAAAAAGAGAGCCCTCGGCTCAGCACAATATATATCTCAACAGTAAATGTGTAATGCAGTAGACGGGGAAAGCTCCCGGATCTCAATCTGTAGTCCTAATTTAAATATGCTATGTAGTACAGGGGGGAAAACTCCCGGATCTCTGTCCGCAGTCCCAATTTAAATATGCATTTCAGTACAGGGGGAAAGCTCCCAGATCTCGGTCTGTAGTCCCAATTTAAACATGAAATGCAGTACAGGGGTAAAGCTCCCGGATCTCGGTCCGTAGTCCCAATTTTAATATGCAAAGCAGAAGTATGTCAATTATGGCTTAATTAAACAGTCAAGGAAGACAACAAGCAAGAATAGAGTAAAACTACCTTATTATAATGTGACTAGTAGCAAATAGGAGAAAATCAAGTCAGAATAGGTAGGCATGCTTACTCTTAGGCTATCTACTCAATTAAGATAGGAAACAATAATATATGAATGAAAATGAGCGATTTCATAGGAGTAAAAATAGGATTTTAGCAACAATGACTCGTATACGCACTCGTCACCTCACGTACACAGCGTCCACGTAACAAAATCAGTATAAAAATACCTAAGGGAAAGTCCCCAACACAGAATTAGGCAAGCCACTTACCTTGACAGCGCTAATCAACTCAATACCACGCTCTTGCCACGAGTATCTGACTCCGGGTGGCCCAAATCTATTCAAATCGATTGCATGGTGTAAATATCACTTCAAGGGAACAAAATAGCTAATTATTTATAAGCTAATACGCGAAATTAGGAAATTTGCCCAAACAGTCCCCCGGGCCCACGTCTCGGAATCGGGTAAAATTTATATTTCCCGAACAACCATTCGCTCATGAACCCACTCGAACAAGAATCAACAAAATCTGACGTCTAAATCTCCCTAAATCCTCAGATTTCTACTTGGGAAAATTTCATCCCATTTTCATGGTTTTTCATCCAATTTCGTTGATTAGATTGAGGAAAATGATAAAGATTATCGATATACAAAGGGATTAAGGTTAGAAAACGTTACCTATGATTCTCCTCTTCAAATCCCACTGAAAACCGCCAAGTTCCTAGCTAACAATCGATTTTGGAATTATGAAATTCAAATCCTCAGATTGTTGGTATAAACTGCCCAGATGTTTCATACCTACGACACTGGGATCACACATGCGGTGCCGCACCTGCGGAAAACCAATTGCAGGTGCGGAAATTCATTAAGTGGCCTGGGGTCGCACCTGCGGCACCCTTTTTGCACCTGTGTGCCCGCACCTATGGAAATACCATCGCAGGTGCGGAAATTTATTTAATGGCCTAGGGACGCACCTGCGCGTCCGCACCTGCGGAAATACCATTGCAGGTGCGAGACACCAGAACCAGAATGGTTCAGCTGTTCTCAAATTTTCAAAACTCACCCGTTGGGCCTCCAAAACAACCCCGAGGCCCCCGGGACCTCAACCAAACATACCAACTGACCCTAATACCTTGTTCGAACTTGGTTGAGCCTTAAAAACACATCTCATAACATCAAAATCATCAATTATGCATAGATTTAAGCCTAAGAACTTAGGAAATTTCTAGAATTCATATCTGATGCCGAAACACATCTAAACTCATCCGAATGACCTCAAATTTTTCACACATGTCATAAATGACATTACGGACCTGCTGTCGATTTCGGAAATCCATTTCGAGTCCGATATCAAAATTTCACCTATCGGCCGAAATCACCAAAATTCTAACTTTTGCCAATTCAAGCCTAAATCCACAACCGACCTCGAAAGCACATTCTGAACACACTCCTAACCCCGAAATCACCCAACATAGCTAACGGATTCAACGGAATTCATTCCAGATCCGTCTTCACACAGCTCTAGCTACGGCCAAATTTCTAAAGCTAAATTTCACATTTATGGACTATGTGTCCAAAATCATCTCGGATTTCATCACTCAATGCCCCGACAAGTTCCAATAACATAAATAGACATAGGAGAAGCGTTAAATAGGGGATCGGGGTGCAAATTCTTAAAATGACTGACCGGGTCGTTACAGCATCACCCTTTGTGCTTTACACTCTTCCTTACTAAGTATATGTATATCAATGACAAACAAGTCAGGAAGCGTAATAACATCAAGGGGAGTGTTTTTAACGGATATTCCAAACAAATTTGAATCACAACTTTCCAAGCCAACAATGGTTAAATAAACCCTCAAGAACTGTATTATTCAAATACTTCCACAAATCTCACAAATGATCCACAACACAAGTAAAAAATCTAGTACCTCAAGAAGATCGGCTGTAGCAATGTATTAATGATTACGCATAGGGATGATCGAATTAGACACATCAATGTATTCTCAGAATCCAATCAAATTTGATCGAGATATAATAGGCTAAGTCTTGATTTCTAACATTTAATACTATGTTCCTAATATCTAGAAGTCAGGTGATGCATGAGTCAAGAAGGTCACGTAATTCTACAAGACATAATTATAACATATCTACGCTTGAGCATGATTAACCCCAACACATACATATATGCTCGTTACCTCATATATGTATCACCCTCACATGTAGAAAACAATGTCAAATAGGAGGAAAAATTCTCTCGACAAAGTTAGGCAAGACACTTACCTCGAACAAGAAAATTACAATGCCGAGAAAGCCAAGCGATGCTCCAAAAATTCCATCACGTATTTGGTGACCTTCAAACGGCTCAAAACTAGCCAAAACCAACTCAAATACATCAAATAAAGCCCAATAAAATAATTCCAAATAATAAAGATCGAATCCTAAATCAAATCCCATATCCGGCCAAAAATCACACCAGGTCCCACGCCTCGAAACTCGACAAAACTAAAAAAATCTGACAACCTATCCAATTACGAGTCCAACCATACTAGTTTCACTCAATTCCGACTCCAAATCGATGTTCAAAACTCAAAAAATTATATTATGAATCATTAGGCCAAAATCCCCAATTTCCTCTTTAAAATCCAAATACCAAAAGCTAAAATCAAAGATAGATCCATGATATATAACCAAAACCGAATATAGAACACTTACCCCAATTCATATGGTGAAAATCGTCTAAACAATTGCCCAATTTCGAGCTCCTCAACTCAAAATATGTTAAATGAACAAAACTCTTGTTTCAACACTGTTCTGCCTCGTTTCTTGTTCCAAATGATCTCGAAACACACTTATGATGCCTCTAATGGATTCCTTGTGAAATTCTAGTCAAATTAGGATCTTGAATCACTCCAATTGACCTTGCATTGAAGGAGGTATGTTGGTTTCAATATTTGGAAATAGTGCAGATTTTTAAATATGAAGTCAGTGGCAATTTTGTAATGAATCTGAAAAATCTGGCAACCCAATTCTTAATAAAATGACCATAAAATCCCCATATGATGTCCAATTCGATGATTCTTTTTTCTATGGATCCGTAATTATGATACGGATCTAATGCTCAGTAAAAACAGAAATTAGAGCTCATTTGCTTAATGTAGTACCACTTATGCTTGAAGAAACAACGTTGAAACATAAAAAACGATGCGCAACACAACCCAAACCTATCTGAAACTCAAACGAGCCCCTCGGGACCACGTCCAAACAGACCAACAAGTCCCATAACATAACACGGACTTAATCGATGCCTCAAAACACACATAACAACATCGAAAAGACGAATCACACCTCAATCCAAAAATCAATGAACTTGAAACTTCAAACATCCACAACCGATGTCGAAACTCATCAACATGTCCGATTGACCTCTAATTTTGCACACAATTTACATTTGACATTACGGTCCTTCTCAACTTCCCAAATTGAAATCCGTCCCCGATATCAAAAAGTCCACTATCGGTCAAACTTTTCAAAAAATCAAACTTTTGCCATGTCGAGCCAAATTCAACTACGGACCTCCAAATCACAATATGGACACGCTCCTAAGTCCAAAATCACACGACGGAGCTAATCGAACCATCAAAATTCCAATCTGAGGTCAAATACTAAAAGTCAAACTCGGACAACTCTTTCAAATTAAAAGCTCCCTAGTTGAGAATCATTCTTCCAAATCAGTGCCAAATAACCTGAAAATCAAAACCGACGATTCACATAAATCAAAATACATCATACAGAGCTACTCACACCCCTAAACTACCAAGCGAAGTACAAATGCTCAAAACGACCAGTCGGGTCGTTACACTACCACTTGTCCCTGGGTAATTCTAAGTTGAATTCTGCTTAAGTACATTTCAAACAGAAGTTAAATTTATTTCATATCCATTTTACAATAATATAGTCTTAGTAGCTCATGTCTTGTACTACCAGTCCTTGGGATGTTGTTTGAAATCCAGATATATCAATTGTTGATCATGTCTTGTACTGCAAGGTTTTCCACACCAGTATTCACTGGTAGGACCTCTACATGTCCACCCTCCACAGTTGCAACCTGTACTGGTAAACCACTATTACCAAGTGCTAGATTGCTGGCAAAGCTTGTGAAACATCAGCATGAGTATAAAGCATTACAAATCTAGCCACATCAGGTAACTCCACTGGTAGAACTGCGGCATCAACTAAGATTCTTGATCCACCACCAACACTTGATGGAAATTCTTGAAGTAGGTTGCGAGCGGCGAGGCTAGAGGTGATCATGCTTGATAAGAACAAAAATGCTACAAACAAGGAGATGACCAAGTTGCAGTTGTTGGGACCATCCATCGTAAATTCTATAAACTAAATTTGCTTCAGGAAAATGAAGTTAAACAATTGAAGGTTGGAAGTTTTTCTTATGAGTGAGTTTGATCATTTACTAGAAGGGTAAATTATATGTGGAGAAAGTTGTTGAAAAACTAGAAGGAGTGGATGACATGTTGTGGAAGCATGGGGAATAATATGTATATTTTATGAAAAACTATTTGACTATTAATATACGAATACTTAATGATTGACAAGTTTATGACACGTTGACTTTGTGTTCTAAACACCAACTTTGGTACATATCATCTATCATTTGATTTTTGCACAAGTATCCTATTTTCTAAATTGATATGCTAAGATTTGATCCGTCTTTTTATTTTTAGTGACACATAATACATCATCAAACAAGATAGAGAATCCACTATTCAATAATTTCCCAACACTTAGCAAGTTATGTACCAAACTAGGAGCAAAGAGAACATTTTGAATAATTTTTACTTTACCTTGACTAGTTTGGACGGCCACAGTACCTTCACCTTCAACCTGTATTTCCTTATTATCTCCGAGCCAAATTCTCCTCCTTTTTGTCTCATCTAACTCTCTAAATGCTGACCTTTATCAAGACATGTGATTGAAGCAGCCACTATCAACAAACCAAACACCAATCTTATGATCCACGATAGTAGAGCGAGCCATAAAAAACATGCTTTCATTCTTGTTCTTCCTGTACATAACAAGCTTGATAATTTTCATACCAGCGGTGTCATGCCCCGAACTTGGGTCTGGACATAACATGGCATTCGGTGCCTGACTACATGTGACCGAGCGAACCAACTGACTGGCTGAATCAACATGTGATATCATAACATACTGAATACAGAAGATAAACTAACACATGTTGATATACTGAAACTCTAAATGATGTAAATCAAATACGGAAACACTAATATAAGTTTGAAACATATATGTAACAACATTGCTTAACCTTAAATGCTTGTGACTCTGTCTAACTGTTACTCTAGTCTATGAAGCCTCTAATGAAGTACTGAATATACTGACTGTCTAAAAATACTGAAGACCGTAAGGTAATGATAATGCCCCGAAAGAACTGGGGATCACCAAATAGTTGGTACGAAAATCCTCGCGCTCTGAATCGTCAACCTGTAAAGCATTACATGAATCGTGAGATGCAGGCCCCGGAAAAAAAGGGGCGTCAGTACATTTGAATTGCACTTTTATGTAAAGCAACTATAACTAAAATGATAACTGATAGTTGATAATTGATAACTGATAACTGAATACTAAAATGATAACTGATAACTGAAATGATAACTAATAATTGAACTGAAAGGAAGTAAGGATATGAATGCTCCCTTTTCTAAATGATGAACAAACATGTTTATCTGAATAAGCTACACCCTCGGGCCCAATATATATGTGCACAACATACGACCTCAGGCCAAGTATACATATACATAATTATAGCCTCAGGCCCAAAAATGCATAAAGCATAAACTATGGCCTCATGCCCAAACATGCATAAAGCATATAAACTACGGCCTCAGGCCCATATACAGGTGTTCAACATTCAGGAACTGAGAATCATACTGAAATATATGATGCTGAAATACTTAACCATACTGAGTTACATGATACTTGAATGCTGAATAGAGCTAGACTGAGAGATGTATTCATGAACTGATTATGAAAATTGAAACTTCAATTGTTTATGACATGCTGAGTAATCTAGACTGAGACTCATTGGCATCAAACCCAAGTCTATATTGATTACACACTGATTTCACAATGTTCGGAATAAAAGTCATGAACGAGTTACGAATCTAAAGAATAGAAGTTCTGCAACTATTCAAGGAACTAGGCTTAACTATATTTCTGAGGCAATTGGTAACGTGGTAAAATAAACATAGTGTAGGGAGGATCATTAACATTCCCAAACATAAAAGAGTTAGCCTCACATACTTTATGTTCCTGCTTTTGATCTAATACAACATTTGCCAACCCTTTCAACTTTAATCTGTATCAATACAAGTCAAAGTGATTCCAAATTAGCAACAATAGTCATGTTTTGGTCACTTAGGAATTTTATCAAACACTTGGTGGCATAAAGCTTTATAGCCCTTATTAATGGTGTTTCTACACCTAATAACCCATTCTCTTGCTCCTAGATAAATTTTAAAGTCTCAAATGGTTATAATCAACATCATTTTTCATTACCCATAAGGTAAGCAACACCCTCAACCAATAATCAACAATCAACAACCCAAACCTATAATCGGTCATGCTTTCTATCAAACCCATCAACACATAACTCATGAACTAGAGTCTATAATTATTATCCAATGTTAGAATCAATTAGAAGGTGAAGACATTACCTTTTTGAAGTTCAATCCCCTTGAATTCGAGTTCTAAGGTTCCTTCTCTCAACAATGATGTCCCAATAGAATATCTAATGATATGGAGGATTTAACCATGTTAATAAGGCGTTAGGGAATTGAAATAAACTTAGAATCACCATTAGAACTTACCTTGGATGGTGGAGGGACCTTTAAGGAGTTAGGTTTTTGAGAGCTCCCCTTTATAGAGCAAGTTTCTATGTTTTGGGGTTGTGGGGGACGAAATAGGGCTTTAAAATGACTCCCCAAGACCTCCCCCATGCACCTGTAGGACTGACTGTAGTCCCGAATGCAGTAAATGGCAGGAACACTACCGCATAACCGCGGTCGCGGTCCGGGGCACGGTGATTGCGCATTGTTCTGTAAGATGCACAGAAATTTTGCACAGAGATCCGTTCAAGATCCATAATATATAGTTGGAAAGATATTCAATGTCCTACAACTTTTATGTTTTGAGTTTTCCAAAATTCCCTACACATTGTCACCAAACTCTTCTGGAAGACGGGCCTTCTGTAAACTTAGTCGATGTTGTCGAATCTTATGGAGCTGACTTTCCATCTTGATTTTGAAACAACTATTTTCACTCATACTCATCCCGATAGGACTTTATATTTCTAATATATCAAAGTAATATCCATTTAACATATCCATACCTAATCCGAATGTACGGGGTATTACAAGCAGTTAGCTTCTATGTGACCGAACTTGTGGCAGTTGTAACATTGCACTCCATTTCTACCACGTCCAAATTGGCCTCTGCCTCTACCATGTCCTCTTCCTCTAAAAGCAACTCTCCTACCACGTCCTTGTGTTCTTTGCCTTGGGGACTTCTCATTCTGAATTGGAGACTCTTCCTTAGCTTGATAAGCTTGTTCTTCATTCTTCTCAATCGACTTTTTGATTCGTGACTCGTGAGATTGCAAAGAGCCCGTTAGTTCATCAAACAAAAACAAATATAAGTCTTTTGATTCCTCAATGGCTGAAACCACATGATCAAACTTTGGAGGCAAACTTCTTAAAACTTTTGCAATTACAGTTTCATCACTTACCTCTTCACCGTATGATTTCATTTGACTTACAATCCCAGTAACTCTTGATAAAAAGTCCTGCACAGATTTATTATTTTTCATGAACAATGTTTCAAAGTCACGCAGAAGAGATTGTAATTTTACAGTAATTACCTTTGAAGAACCTTGAAAATATTTTTTTAAAATCAGCCACGCCTCTTTTGAGGTAGTTGCTGCTGCAATTCTTGAGAAAATCGTCTCACGAACAGCTTGTTGAATAAAGTACAAAGCTTTGGCATCCTTCTTTCTGAATTCTTTTAATCTCCTATCGTCCTTTGCATCTGGCTCTTCCACGTCAACAAACCCATCTTCAACTAAGTACCACAATTCTTGAGACTTAAACAAGGTCTTTATTTTGATACTCCAAAACTCATACTTCTCGCCATTGAAGACGGGTATGAGTGGTTGTGAAGAAGAGGAAATAACATTTTCTGCCATACCTTTTTGTTTTTATCGTATTTCACTCCCTCACGTGTTTCTCTCCTTGTCCCTCTTTCGCTCAGTCAAAGACCAAACGCAGGCTCTGATACCACAATGTAGAAAAAGGAGATTGTCTTTAACTAGAAAACTTAAAGCGGATGTAGAGAAGCTAAAAGAGATATTCTGTATAAGGTCTTATCTTATTAACTAAAAGTGGCGTGCCTTTTATAGGCTTACAAGCTCATAAAAATAATATCTATCCATAACACCCACTTGACTAAAATCTAGGAAATGACCAGAAAAATAGCAACCAAATTAGAAAAAAATAGCAACTGACCTAAAGACTCTGTCAACTCTAGTAAAAGACTTAATTCAACTCACAGTAAATAACTTCATCCAACCAATAAATTTAGAAGGCGTTTGAATCAATTCCCAACAATTCACTGGTAGGACATCTACATGTCCATCCTCCACAGTTGCAACCTTTACTGGTAAACCACTATTACCAAGTGTTGGGATTGCTGGAAAAGCTTGTGGAATATCAGAATGAGTATCAAATATTACAACTCTAGCCACACCAAGTATCTCCACAGGTATGACTACGGCATCAACTAAGATTTTTGATCCACCACCACCACCTGATGGCAATTCTCCAAGTAGGCTGCGAGCGGCGAGACTAGAGATGATCATGCTTGTTAAGAAAAATAATGCTACAACAAGGAGATGACCAAGCTGCAGTTGTTGGGACCAGCCATTGTTAATGCTACAGATTAAATATTTTGTTTCAGGAAAATGAAGTTAGATAATGGAAGGTTGGAATTTTTTTTATGAGTGAGTTTGATCATTTACTAGAAGGGTATATTATATATGAGGAAGTTGTTGAAAAATCAGAAGGAGTGGATGACATATATATATATATTATATATATATATATATATATATATATATATATATATATATATATATATATATATATATATATATATTAACACTTAATGAATGATAAGTTTATGAAATATTGACTTTGTGTTCTAAACACCAGCATTAGTACAGGTTATCTATCATTTGATTTTTACACAAGTATCCTATTGTCTAAAGTGATTTAGTAAGAAAAACAAAAGATATCTAATTCATTAATGAAAAGGACACAATACAATAGCCACCCCATGAAGAATACAGAACATAACACAAATAGAAAGTGAACACAAGCTAAAATAGAAGATAACATCAAATATTTGCCAGCTCTATAACAAGAATTAGATACAAAGTTCATCGCAAATCTATTGCTAAATAATCTGTAGCTAAACAGTATTCTCTCATAATCCATCACTCATCAATTTTTAAATAGTATTAGAGATGATTTTTTGTTGTATAGCTATTGAATTGGTCTGTCGCTAATTCTTATTTTGTTTGTCGTGAGATTCATTCGATGGAGGCGGAGAGAGGGTGAGAATGGTTGGAATAGTGCGAAGTTAGGGGATAATAGTGGGAATACTGGCAGGCATAGGAAGCAAAGTCATCTTTGGAGCAGCATGCAAAGTTGGCAATGGTGAAGCTGTTGGAAGTGTAGGAAAAAGAACTATACTTGCCAACAGTGGGAACGCGACGATTGACAGTTGTGGCAGTGTTGGCTGAGGCAGTGATGGAATTGTTGGCAGTGATGATAAGCCAGATACTTTACAACAAAAAGCGAGCAGCCATGCTTGTGTTGATTCTTGAAGTGGACAACGTTGTAAGCAATGCGAGGGCAAAGAAAATCTTTAAAGTGACCATTTTCATTTCGGTTGACTAGGGGTGGCAAACGGGAACGTGGGTCAGATATGGACGGATCAAAAATGGATAAACAATTCGACCCAACCCATATTCAATACAGATAAAGAAATTAGGTTAACCAACCGATAATATAAATATTTGTATATCCATGATTTTTTTAATATGATCACTTTCGGATAATGCCTAATCTCCCAGACTTGAGGAATCCCTAATTTGAGAATTTATAAATGTAAAACTTAAACTAATTAGTTATCCATTTTCTAAGTGGATAATATAATTTTTATCCATATTTGACCCATTTTTTAAATGTTCATTATCCAATCTATTATTTAATGAATATTATGGGTGAATAACGGTTTTTTTAACCATTTTGCCACCACTAGGATTGACTAAGGAATAATTTAGACTTCTCTAAGGAAACTTAAAGTGTAATTTATTGGATGTTGAGTTATGTACAATGAAAATGTTAAATGAGTATTCATAGGTGATGTATTGGAGTAGGTTTTGACCTAAAAGTTGTGTATGTACCCTCAAGCCAACATATATTTGTGAAGCTGAACTAACAATGGAGTAGTCCACATGCCTCCACATCCAACATCACACCTAATCCTTCTAATCCCTCAAGAACTTCACCTATATATACCCTTTTGTGATGATCAAACTCAACTCAAGTCAAAACACAAGTTAATTATTTCCTTGTAAAACAAAGCAACCTCGCAAATTATATAACAATGGCTGCTTCCAACAATTGCTCAATCGTCTTCTTGATCATAGCATTATTGTCCTTATCAAGCATCACCACAACCCGTGTTGTTCGCACCCTACTGCAACTTCCAAACTTGCCCACAATCCCGTCATTGCCTTAGCCAACAATGCCAAGATTTCCCATTATTCTAAACTTGTCGACTGCATCTACATTACCACCATTGCCAAGTGTCGGATCTTTTCCAACTCTTCCAACTGCTACACTTAATTTACCATTTTTGCCTACTTTGCCCTCTATCGTCCCAAATAAGACTCTGCCACCAATGCCCGCTAATCTTCCCCTTCCTAAAATGCCCTCACTTCCTACCATTCCCGAAGTACCAACCAGTCCTACATTTTTACCTCCTCCATCCAACTGATCATCTTGCGGATTCTAGTATTTTACCTGTTTTATCCTATATGATGTCTACCATTTGAGGTTCTTTTTCCTTTTTTATTTTGTTGTTTTAATCTTTTGAGTGATTCTTAACGATATTGTATCGTTATCATTTGTACTCTCTGATTATTATACATTCATTGCAGAGTAACCTTTGTATTAATGCCATGCAATTATTTATTATTGATTTATGTGCAGTTCTCGAATTTCCAGTATATGTGAAGATAATTAAACTACGCAAAAAACTATACTTTGACAAGATCATTTTCAGTAGAACAGTGCCCATACTAATAATTCACTTTTGAAGTTACACTCAGAAATTGAAAGAGATAATACAAAATAAAACACTACTAAATACTATAACAGAGACACCAGGACAGGCAGTGCGCTACTTCATTATCAGCCTGAATAAATTTACAACAACAACGACTCAGTGAAATATATCCCACAAGTGGGTTATGGGGAGGTTAGTTTGTATGCAGACCTTACCCCTATGTACCCTAGTGGAGTGGAGAGGCTATTTCCGATAGACCCTCGGCTCAAAAAGACGAAAAGAGACAAATAGATCAGCAACAGCAACATCAGCCGGACAGATAATACTAGCATCATTAGGACTAGAAAATAGATGGAAAAATTAATAACAAAAACCAGTAATAATGACGCGATACTATAAATACAGAATTTTGAAATCATAAATTCTGATGCAATTGACAATGGCTTATGCCTATCAATGAGCGACACGTATATAAATAGGACTCTCTGTACATACATGAAAATGAGTCAATTATCGTAGCAACAAATCAATGCAAATTATCTTCATTTTAAATACTTCTTAACACTGCATTCATTTACTAACTTTCTTACAGCGTATGTGATTGTTGTTATAAGGAAGCTTTCAAGAAGTAAGTCGTTCTTGCTCAACATTTTTGGAATCTACTATGCTAGAATTCGAAATAAGACCATGACTAGAATAAAAGTAATTAATCAACTCTAACGCTGCAAATATATTATATTGAAAAGCAGTCTATTTGCATTAGCTTAAATTCCTCCAAAATCACTACTAGAAATTCGGAAAAGATTGACCACTGCCGGCCGACCAATTTTGGTCGATCAAACCAAAAAACCGATCAAAGTTGGTCGGTTCTTCAAAATATTTTAATTTTTAAGTTTTTTTTTACGAAACCGACCAACTTTGGTGGTTTTCTTTGGCGCAAAAATGCGGGAAACTATTTTTGAGTCCCGTGAAATTTATTTTTTCAAAACACCGACCAGCTTTGGTCAATTTTTCATTTAAAATAAATTAAATTTAATATTAAAAAAACCAACCGAAATCGGTCAGTTAATTCGGCCAGTCATTTTAAAAAAAATGACCAACTTTTGTCAGTTATTTTCGTGCGAAAATACAATTAAAGAGTATAAATAAAATAAAAGACAATCTTAAAACAAAATGAACCAATGGTCTAGTGGTAGAATAACATCTTGCCACAGTACAGCCCCCAGTTCGATTGCATGATGGTGTATTTTTTAATTAAATAACTAAAATACCGACCAAAGTTGGTCGGTGATTTCCGACCAACTTTGGTGGGTATGCCCTTCCGACCTTCAAAATACCGTCCACACGTAAATGGTCGTGTTTTGGACAGCTATTGGTCATTACCGACCAACTTTGGTCATTTTTTTGGACGGTTTTGCCCGAATTTCTAGTAGTGAATGATGTTCGAATATATCGATTTTCTAATCTAATAATCGATCCATGTGAAAAAAGAATATGCATATCCCTATGAGCTTGCGTACATTGCATGTCCAAAGTCAAGATGAGTGCACCGCCTGAAAACTGGGAAGGACAATCCACTGCTAGGCCACCACTCTTCAATGGCCAGTACTACTCCTGGTGAAAAAACAGAATGAGAGACCACACCGTAGGAGAGGACTATGAGCTATGGGACGTTGTCACTGATTGTCCCCTAGCTACCATGAAGAAAAATGCTGAAGGAGTAGATGTGCCAAAAATAAGAGTTGACTGCACTGTTGAGGACTTGAGGAAATAGGAGAAGAATGTTAAATCCAAGAAATGGCTTGTGTGTGGACTTGGTCTAGACGAGTACATCAGAATTCAAAGTTGTACCACTGCCAAGGATATTTGGGACACTTTGCAAGTGGCTCATGAAGGAACACCTCAAGTGAAGAGGTCTAGAGGAACACTATTATATTCTCAATATGAGAATTTCACCATGAAGGAAGGAGAGACCATCCAAGAGATGTATACAAGGTTCACCACACTGAGAAATGAACTTAAGTCTCTTAGAATGATTATTCCTGAAGAAGACAGAGTTGAGAAGATTTTGACAAGGCTTCTGCCAGTTACTTGGGAGAGCAAAATCACTGTCATTCAGTAATCAAAGAACATTGTCACTCTTAAGTTGGATGAGCTAATTGGAAATCTCATTGCTTATGAAATTAGAAGGCAAACCATGAAGATGGATGTACCCAAGAAGGAAAGGATCCAGGCACTCAGATTTACTAAAGGTTCTGATCTAGAAGATGATGAAATGGATATGATCACAAAGGACTTCAAGAAGTACCTAACGAGAGTAAAAGGTCCTTCAAGAAGTGGAAGTAGAGTAAACCAAGGGTTCCTAAAAAGCAAACCAATGAGGGTTGCTACAAGTGTGGGAAGACTGATCACCACATCAAAAACTGCCCTCAATGGAAAATTGAATGGAAGAAAGAAAGAGCTGAAAGAAGAAATAGGAAGAAAGAACAGGTTCAACCCAAGAAGAACAAAGGATCAACCAAGTCTATGGTTGCTGCTTTGGGAGAAAGCTCAGATGATGAAGATGGAGATGAACAAGCACTTATGGCCATTCGAGAATCTAATGAGGAATCTGACGTAAGTGTAATTCATCTGGAAGACAAGATTAATTTTTTGTCTAAAGAAAGGGTATCTGAGTTACTTCTAGATTTCATTAATGAATCTGAGGATATAAACAATGAAAAGGAATAGTTGTCTAAGGAATGTGTGATTTTGAAAGCAAAGTGTAAGAACCTGAAACTTAGAGTTAGTGAGACTATAAGTGAAATTACTGCATTAAAGAACCAGGTTCATGCATTTGAATCAAATTTCCTAAAACTTAGATCTGAAAATCTAAAACTGAATTAGGAACAAGTAAGAAGATAGTTGATCGCACACAACTCACTATAGAAGAAAATATAGGTAAACTAAAAGATGAGTTGTATAAGAAGGATGAGCAGGTAAGAATTTTGAAGGAGAATCTAGGCAAGGTCAAGTATGAACTAAACAGAACTTGTAAATGGAACAGGTCCTCCAATGCACTTTCATGGCTACAGGAACATCATAGTAACAATAGAAGAGGACTTGGCTTTGGGAATCTACTAACTAAATGGGATCCCAAAAGTAAGTACCTTACACTTTTAGAGAACAAATTTGTACTCACTGTGGTAAAACAAGTCACTATAAAAGTGAATGCAATGCAAAATAAAAGGCAAGCCAAAAGAATAAAGAATTTGTTCAAGGGAAGAATAGGCTACCAAGTTAGGATAAAAAGAATTTGATTCATTCTTTTGCCTATAGAAAGGGACCCAAAATAGTTTGGGTTCCTAAGACTCTTGATTTCCTTTTACAGGTCCAAGTGAAGGGGAGCAGCCAAATATGGTACATGAATAGTGGATGCTCAAAGCACATGACAAGAAGCAAGAACCAGTTCCTTTAACATGAGGACCTCAAAGGAGGTAATGTCTCCTTTGGAAATGGGAAGAAAGGTGAGATCATTGGGGTTGGAAAGGTAGGTAAGACTGATTCTCACTCTATTGAGAATGTCTACTTGGTAGATGGCCTAAATACAATCTAATTAGTGTATCAGAATTGTGTGATAGAGGTAACTTGGTAGCATTCACCTCTACCAAATATTTTGTTATTAATCTTACCACTGATAAGATTATTTTGCAGGGAAAAAGAGTGAACAATATATATATATTGTAGATCTTTCCACACTTTCAGAAAATGAATTCACTTGTTTAAGTGTGTTGGACAATGATCCCTCCTTTGGCACAAGAGAATTGGACATGGAAGTCTGCTCCTAGGACTCCACAACAAAATGGAGTAGTAGAAAGAAAGAATAGGACACTTGAAGATATGGATAGGACTATGTTTCTTTCTAGTAAATTTCCCCATAGCTTTTGGGAAGAAGCTGTAAATACTGCATGCTACATCATAAATAGGTGCATGACAAAACCTCTTGTAGAGAAAACTCCCTATGAGTTACTTAACGGGATAAAACCAAATATATCTCATCTTAGGGCATTTGGATGCAAGTTCTTTGTGCACAACAATGGTAAACTCCCTAGGAAAGTTTGATCCAGAAGTGATGAGGGAGTATTCTTGGGATATTCTTCACATGACAAAGCTTATAAGGTCTATAACAAAAGAACTATGTGTGTTGAAGAAAGTGTCCATGTGGTTTTTGATGGAACTAACATTCTTTCTAAGAGACAGGAACATGATGATGAAGCAATTGGGCTGGTACAAAACTCAAAGGAGACAACAACCCATACTAAATCTGCACTGGAGGAAGGAATAGGTGATGAAACAGGTTCTTCCACCCATAGCAACATGACAGGGGGAATAGAATAATGAACCTCAAACCTCAATGGAACATGTCCATGAACATGTTCCACAACAACAAAACATTGAAGGAACATCAAGGGGAAACCAATTGTTTGTGAAATCTTACAAGTATCAAAGTTCTCACCCCATTGAGAACATAATCACTTATCCAACCTCTGGAATCAAAACCAGATCTTAATTAAAGAATTTGTAATGACCCGACCGGTCATTTTGAGAATTTGCAATTTGCTCGGTAGTTTGCGGGCATGAATAGCTCCGTGTGATATATTATGACTTGTGTGAATTATCGGTTTTGGTTTTCAGGATATTCGTAATCGGTTTAGAAGAATGAATTTCATTATTGAAGCTTTAAGTTGAAAGAGTTGACCTAGTTTGATTGTTTTTGTGAATTTGACCCCCAAAAGGCATTTTATTGGTTTTGTAATGTCCGGATAGTGATTTTGGACTCGAGCGTATGCCCGGATATGCATTTGGATGTTTATAGAATGTTTCGACACAAGTTGGCAAAAATTAGAAAATTGAAGGTTGGAAAGTTCATAAGTTTTACCGGAAGTTGATTTTGAGGATATCGGATTCGGATTATGGTTTTGGGAATCTTAATAGCTTCGTCATGTCATTTAGGACTTGTTTGCAAAATTTGGATTTATTTCGAGATGATTTAATATGTTTCGGCGCGAGTTTTGGAAATTTAAAGTTCAAAATTCAAAGTTCATAGATTTTGATATGAGGTGTGATTCATCATTTTGATGTTTTATGTGTCTTTTGAGGCCTCAAGTAGGTCTTTGTCACGTTATGTGACTTGTGGGTGTGATTCGACGGGGTCCCAAGGGGATGGGGAGTGTTTCAGATTGATTAAACGTCATTTTTCTTCAATGTTGCATTGCTGAAGGCTACTGGTTCTGGTGTTTCCGCATCTGCAGAAGAATGGATGCAGATGCGAGTCCGCAGATGCAGACAGTTCGTCACAGAAGCAAGAAGAGGCTGGGTGAGGAGGACCGCAGAAGCGGATTTTGTAGCGCACCCAGGTGAGATGTTCTTGCAGAAGCGGGATTTTATATCCGCAGTTGTGGGGGTTGCTGAGTATGGCTACTATCACAGAAGCAACACACTGACCGCAGAAGTGGTGGTCGTAGATGCGACGAATTGTCCGCAAATGCGAGAGTGCTGGGCAGAAGTTATAAAATCGAGGGTTTTGGTCTTTCTTCATATTTGGTTTTAATCTTATTTCATGAATCTATCTTCATTTTTGGAAATTGGTTGATGAATTTTAAAGAGGAATTGGAGGTTTTGGCCTAAAGTTTCATAATACTAATTTTTGAGTTTGAACATCGATTTGGACTCGGAGTTGAGTGAAATTAGTATGGTTGGACTCGTAATTGAATGGGTTGTCGGATATTGTGAGTTTTGTCGGGTTCCGAGGTGCGGGCCCGATTAGGCTTTTTGGCCGATTTAGGATTTTGATTCAAGATTGATATTTTCTGATTCGGATTGGTTCCTTTAGCTTGTTTGATGTATTTGAATTGTTTTTGGTTAGTTTCGAGCCGTTAGGAGGTTGGAACGCGTGTGATGGCATTTTGGAGCTTCACTTGGTTTGCTCGGCATTAGTATTGGCTCGTTCGAGGTAAGTAACTCTTCTAAACATAGTGCAGAGGATATGAAACTCCAAATTTTTTTGTGTTATGTGATCAGTGTTGACGAGATGCACATGCTAAATGACGGGCGTGTGGGCGTGCACTGTGTGAATTGTGACTTCGTTACTTCTGTGGTATTGTGTAGTTACCTAATCTTACCTGTAATCATGAAATTTCTATGTACTTGAGATATTGAGCTGTGATCCATGTAAGACACCATGTCTAGGTTACATGCTTATCTTATTGGGACACGCTGAGGTCATTTCTGTTCTTGAGTTATCTACTTTCATTGTTTTATATACTCAGTCATACGTACTCATATGCATATCATATCTCAGTCTCTGCTGTTAATTATTGATACATCACATCATCATATTCGGGCTAGTTTCATGACATTGTGAGCCCGAGAGAGAGAGAGAGACTGGAGATATTGATGACTGAGTGAGGCCGAGGGCCTGATTGTGAGGATATTTATAGGATCGGGTTGCACGTCGCATCATGTTTCACTGATTTATGCCATGATTGGCTTGATATAGAGCTTGGACTGTAGGATCCCCTACAGAGTCTTTACACACCCCTAGTGAGCGCAGGTACCTATTAAGTGTGAGTACCGAGTGATTGGGAGGACTGAGTGACTGTGATGACTGAGTGACTGGGAGGATTGAGTGAATTGATACTCTGAGAGTATGCATATAGTTTTATTACTGAGTCGCATCACATTCGATATGCACATGACATACAGGCATAGAGATGCATTTTCCTCATGTTGTACGATATCACGTCATTCATGACTTCTCACTTATATTGACATATGGGCATCGAGAGGTATATTACACTTGCTATCTGGAGAAAATGCAACATCATATTTACTGTTGAAAGGATTTTTTGGAAAACTCGCAGTTTTCAAACTTACTCATATTCCTTTTGACGAATTCGGTAAAAATGTTGAGTTTTCACTGATATACTTGAAAAGCGGAACTATTTTCGGAAAATTATGAAAAGGCTGAGCATTTTATCTCTGCGTTACTTCTTTACTTAATTTGCTTTACGTTGTTATGAACTGTCGTTGGATTTTGTTGTTGGACCCGACCTATGTTCCAGCTCGTCACTACTTTCAACCTAAGGTTAGGTATGTTACTTACTCAGTACATGGGGTCGGTTGTACTAATACTACACTTCTGCACATTGCGTGCAAATGTTGGTTGTTGTTGTTGCTGTGTTTGATGGTTGCAAGACTTAAAGATGTACTTGCGTTCCTATCGTAGCTGCCTCCTTTGTTCGTGGTAGCCTTAGATTATAAAACTCTGTTTATGTACTTTTCAAACAGACTATGTATTTATTTCATTTTTGCTTTCTAAACTCTATTCGTAGAAGCTCATGATTTGTACTACCAGTCCTTGGGAAATGTATAAAATTCTATAAATTACTTTCATGTAATTGTCATGTTAATAAAATTTAAATTGGATAATTATTAGTTGGCTTATCTAACAGGCTGGATTAGGTGCCATCACGACTAGTGGATTTGGGGTCATGACAAGTTGGTATCAGAGCCCTAGGTTCATAGGTTCTATAAGTCATGAGCAAGTGTCTAGTAGAGTCTTGCAGATCGGTATGATGGCGTCCATACCTATCTTCAAGAGGCTACAGGACATTTAGGATATGCTTACCATCTTTCTTTCCTTATTGTGCGGCATTGGTTCAGCCTGAAGCGTAACTCTTTGAATTCCTTCCGCGCATTCGTGTGCGCACATGAGTGCTCGGTATCAGTTTTGCATCGACGGCTTATGATTCCATGGTTGAGGTATGAGAGGTCATTTAGGCATGTTGACGATGGGCCAGTCTGGAGGACTTGAGGTCAGGTTTTGTCTATGGCTTGAGTACGGAGATTTTCATTGTGTGGGCACGTGCTTTCGGGACTTATTAGTCTGTTAGTATCCTTATTGGTGGGATTTGTGATTGGATGACTATGTGGTGAGTATGATTTGATTGCGAGATATGTTCAGATTGTTCGAATGTGACAAGAAGAGTTTACTTGAGATATAGTAAGGACTATTGGGCGTTTGACTCCTGTCTGGATTTGGCGTATGACCTCGAGTCATGGGTGTATTGAAGGACCTCTCATTTAGTTTAGTTATGGAGTGAAGTAGATCTTCATGTCGTGTTATGAGTTCAGACTCAGGGAGATTAAGTGATTGCATAATAGTTATGACTATGGAGGAGTATAGAGAGATATCAGTTTGAGGCTAAGTAGGTGGCGTTATCTCATGGGGGTGTCCTGAGGTTGTGTGATCCGTATGTTGTTTTGTAGCGAGTTCTCCTTTACCAGTGAAGCATATGTGTTGCGATTTGAGTTCAAGCCGCTTATGAGAGTTGGCTTGACTGCTACAAGAGTGAATGCGAGATTTGCAAATAATTTGAAGTACTAGATGGTTTGCATTACAAGAGCTCAAGAAGGATTTAGTTGAATCTCACTGTGGTATTATGGCAGTAATAGAGCATGGGCATTGTGAGTTATTGTGATGATCCACGGCTTTGAGCCAAGTGGGGGAGTCTGCTATCAACGAGTTGATTGCACGATTATGTGTTGTATTGGTTTTGGTTTGATGTATACTCGTGAATCAGTTATGACTGCGGGGGTTGAGATTGAAGATGACTCGAGTAAGGGAATTTCTGGATACGGGTTGTATTACACTATATGGGTATATGGGAATCATGGAATAATTGAGTGGTTAGTTCTGAATGATGTAGTGTGCATGGAGTAGGAGATTGCTCGGTTTCTTAGGAGTGTGGGTTACTCCCTTGGGTGTTGGTGTGAAAATAGGGCACAGGTCGTTCGGTCCGTTTGGTCGGTTTAATCGAGACTTCATGAGAGAGGATGACTCTTGAGAATGGTTCTAACAGATTCAAGATTTAGATGTAGCGATTTGGAATTTTCAAGATTTGCATATGGTAAGAAACTGAGAGTTACATTGGACGGTGTCGAGGCTTGTGGAATTTTTATGTTATTAGGGATCAGGCATTTCAGTATCAAGGAGATGAAGGAAATAGTTTGAGGTTCACATAAGGTCTCTTTAGAGTGGGTGTCTCGGTTATGGTGCTTTTGGATGCTTAAGAGGGAAGTCAGCGGCTTATGGGCCTTAGGGTGGTGTGGTTTTATACTAGGGTTTCTTAAAGGCATTTTGGAAAGGAGTTGGGGAAATAGGACAGCTTGATAGTAGGTTAGACCAGCATTGTAATGGGTGTGATAGGTTCTTTGGGTACTTATGACGTGGCTAGTCTCTAAGGGTGTTTTGTGGCGATGCTCTTGGGTTTTGGCAATCTGTGTGGCTAAGTTGGGTTAGAGAGATTCGGTTCTGATAACTTGGTTATGTGCAAATGAGTTCAAAAGGTTCTCGATGGTTGCTACACCGGTTCGGGGTGTATATTTCCTACACCAGCGTGTGGAACATGTTTTGTATTGTGGCCGTCTCCGGGATGGAATCAAATGGAAGGTCTTTGGCTAATTGAATATATAGTTGCAGGTGACATGGAGTGGACTATGAATTTCTCTTCTTCTTTTTTTCATATGATGGCATGGTAGATGTGGTGTGTTGTGTGGGATTTGAGATTTGCATGTGCTAGGTCAAAGTTTAGTTTTGGAGCGAAGGTCATAAATTCATAGGCAACATGGACGGTCTCGGATGACTAAGTAAATGATGGTACTATTTGGTGTGCTTGAAGAGTGTATGTATTTCAGAAGGGGCAATGTGTTTGATTTGTGGATACTTCACTGTTACTGCGGCACTCTCCTGGTTGATCAACTGTTGATATTCGAATTTTTCTATGTGGAACGGAAGAATTTTAGAAGCATTCCTCGTGGGATGATCGTGTATGATAGATGTGTAAGACGTTCTGGCGGTGGAGTTGGGATCAGATATGGTGATTCGTGTGTTCTATGGATTTGGAGACTCGGAGTTCTCAAGAGCGGATTATTTCATGGTTGTGGACTGTGAAGTCATGGCCGAAGCTAGCCAGATGATAGTATGCGTTATGATTCAGTCATTGTGGGCTTTCAGAGGTTTATTTATATATTTGTGGGTGCCCGGAGTTGATTTAGGTGTCCATTGGTAAGCCCAATTAGAATGTGTACTCTACACTGAGTCGGATTGGTTGTCTCCATAACGCTATTGCTGAGGTATGTGCCATTCCGTTGTTCCTGAGCCCATTTGGGTTCCGAAATTTTCTGTGAGTTACTCTTCTATGCTACAAGGAGTTGTGATTCGTTGTTTTTAGGTACCCATGCTGCGGTTCTATTGTGGTCTTATAGATGAATTAGAGCAAGATGAGTAATTGGGTATTGCATGATTGAGGGCGTATTTTATGTTCTTTCGGGTTTTGTGTGGCATTGTATCGTCTGGTTTCTCGGGGTTACGGTAATGCACTTTGGGTACTGGATGTCAAATTTCTCATGGTTATTGAGTTTGAGCAGGGTGGATCGAGGTATATGATATAGACCATCATCTGGATGGAGTCGCGCACTGCAACGAAGTTTTGTTAAGGTATGAACCTTTGTGTTAGAGTCGGGTGATGGTTCTATGGTGTGTTATGGGTTCTTAGCTTTGTGGGGGTGGTACATATTGAGTTGCGGGACAGTTCTCTTAATTGAGTCATTTTCATGATCGAGTTCATTTGGATGGTTGCTTAATGGTGCATGGATTGCATAGTTTGTGTCTCCGAGTAGTATTGGTGTTGCGTGTTAGTAGGTTAGTTGCTATTCGATAAGATGAAGTCATCGGAGCTAGGATGGGTGTTATCAGATTTGATTGCGGTATATTCAGAAGGATAATATCATAAGTCCGCTTAGGAATTGGCTATAGTTCTTGTTGGAGGAGAAAGAGACCCACAGCTTATTGAATTGATGAACGGTTATGAGTTTCCGTGTGTTCTTCATTGTTGGCAGTGTACGGAAGAATTTAGAGTGAGATTTTGTTAGATATAAGGTTTATCACCGGCATTAGGTTGATTAGAGCATTTACTGTGATCAGAGATTATTGCGATGAGTATTTGAGTTATGAGGTATAACATGCGATTGTGTCTTGGATTATGGTTATGGCTTGATACAGTTTGTTCAGACTTATACAGCGTGTAGGTTGCAAGATGCAGATCTTATAAGGAATTCCAGATGCTGGAAAGAAATTGGATTCTAAGGCTATGGGCTAGCTAAATTTCAGTTATCTCGTGTTATCGGACCTATATGGGATAGGGTGACGTGGGATCAACACCGAGTATGTGCATGGTAAGGATATATGGTGGTTTGGTGGTTTTGGGAACAACTGTTGGCACGTTCGAGGAGGGATATATAGTTAAGTGAGGGAGAATGTAACGGCCCGACCCGTCTTTTTGAGCATTTGCACTTTGCTCGGTAGTTTGCGGGCATGAGTAGTTCTGTGTGATATATTATGACTTGTGTGAATCGTCGGTTTTGGTTTTCAATATTCGGAATCGGTTTAGAAGAATGATTCATTGTTGAAGTTGAAAAGATTGACCTAGTTTGATTTTTTTGTGAATTTGACCCCGAAACAGAGTTTTAATGGTTCCGTTAGGTCCGGATGGTCATTTTGGACTCGAGTGTATGCCCGGATTTGCATTTAGATGTTTCTAGAATGTTTCGACACAAGTTGGTAAAAATTGAAAAATTCAAGGTTTGAAAAATTCATAAGTATGACTGAAAGTTGACTTTGAGGATATCGGATTCGGATTGTGGTCTGAGAATTTGAATAGCTTCATCATATCATTTGGGACTTGTGTGCAAATTTTGGGTTTATTCCAGGATGATTTGATATGTTTCAGCGCGAGTTTTGGAAATTTAGAGTTGAAAGTTCATAGATTTCGATTTGAGGTGTGATTCCTCATTTCGATGTTTTTATGTGTGTTTTGAGGCCTCAAGTAGGTCTGTGTTATGTTATGTGACTTGTGGGTATGATTGGACGTGGTCCCGAGGGGCTCGGGCGTGTTTCTGATTGATTTCAGATCATATTTCTTCAATATTGCAATGCTGAAGGCTGCTGGTTCTGGTTTTTCCACATCTGCGGAAGAATGGACGCAGATGCGGACAGTTGGTCGCAGATGCAAGAAGAAGCTGGGTGAGAAGGACCGCAGACGCAGATTTTGTAGCACACCTGCTTGCGCGTAGATGCGGGATGTGGGAGCGCAGGTGCGATGTTCTTCGCGGAAGCGGGATATTATATCCCCAGATACGTGGGTTGCTGAGCATGGCTATTTTCACAGAAGTGACACATTGACTGTAGAAACGGTGGTCACAGATGTGATGAATTATCCGCAAATGTGGAAGTGCTGGGCAAAGGTTATAAAATCGAGGGTTTTGGTCTTTCTTCATATTTTGAGATGTGGGACTCGAATTGGGGCAATTTTTGGAGCCATTTTTATCACAAGGATTGGGGTAAGTGTTCTACACTTGGTTTTGATCTTATTTCATGAATCTATCTTCATTTTTGGCAATTGGTTGATGAATTTTAAAGAGGAATTGGGGATTTTGGCATAAAGTCTCATAATACGATTTTTTGAGTTTGAACATCGATTTGGAGTCGGATTGAGTGAAATTAGTATGGTTGGACTCATAATTGAATGGATTGTCGGATTTTGTGAATTTTTGTCGGGTTCCGAAGTGCGGGCTCGTGTTGGGATTTTTGGTTGATTTCGGGTTTTGATTCAAGATTTATCTTTTCTGATTGCGATTGGTTCCTTTAGCCTTGTTTGATGTATTTTAGTTTTTTTGGTTTGTTTCGAGCCGCTCGGAGGTCGGAACGCACGTGAATGGCATCTTTGGAGCTTCGCATGGTTTGCTCAACATTAGTATTGGCTCGTTCGAGGTAAGTAACTCTTCTAAACTTAGTGTTGAGGGTATGAAACCCCGTGTTTTTTTGTGATATGTGATCGGTGTTGACGAGATGCATATGCTAAGTGACGGGCGTGTGGGCGTGCACTGTGTGAATTGTGACTTTGTTACATCTGTGGTATTGTGTAGTTACTTGACCTTACATGTAATCATGAAATTTCTACCTACTTGAGATATTGAGCTGTGATCCATGTTAGACACCATGTCTAGGCTACATGCTTATCATGTTGGGACCCGCTGAGGTCATTTTTTCTATTGAGCTATCGGATTTCATTGTTTTATATACTCAATCATACGAACTCATATGCATATCATATCTCAGTCTCTGTTGTTAATTATTGATACATCACATCATCATTTAGGCTAGTTTTATGACACTGTGAGCGCGCGAGAGAGAGAGAGAGAGAGACCGGAGAGATTGATGATTGAGTGAGGCCGAGGGCCTGATTGTGAGGATATTTACTGGATCGTGTTGCACGCCGCATCATGTTCATTGATTTATGCCATGATTGTCTTGATATAGCGCTTTGGTTGTAGGAGCCCCTCCGGAGACTGTACACACCCCTAGTGAGCGCAGGTACCTACTGAGTGCGAGTGCCGAGTGCTGAGTGATTGGGAGGAATGAGTGACTATGAGGACTGAGTGACTGAGTCGCATCGCATTCGATATGCACATGACATGCATGCATAGAGATGCATTTTCCTCATGTTATATGGTATTACATCATTCATGACTTCTCACATATATTGACATATGGTCATCGAAAGGTATTTTTACACTTGCTATTTGGAGAAAAAAGGAAACATCATATTTACTGTTGAAAGGATTTTTGGGAAAACTCACAGTTTTATAACTTACTCGTATTCCTTTTGACGATTTCGCTAAAAGTGTTGGGTTTTCACTGATGTACTTGAAAAGTGGAAGTATTTTCGAAAAACTATGAAAAGGATGAGCATTTTATCTTTGAGTTACTTCTTTACTTAATTTGCTTTACGTTGTTATGAACTTTCATTGGATTTGGTGTTGGACCCGACCTATGTTCCAGCTTGTCACTACTTTCAACCTGAGGTTAGGTCTATTACTTACTCAGTACATAGGGTCGGTTGTACTAATACTACACTTCTGCACATTGCGTGTAGATGTTGGTTGTTGTTGTTGCTGTGTTCGATGGTTGTGGGACTTGAAGATGTACATGCGTCCCTGTCGTAGCCGCCTCCTTTGTTCGGGGTAGCCTTAGATTATAAAAATTTGTTTCATACTATGTATTTATTTCATTTCCGCTTTGTAAACTCTATTCGTAGAAGCTCGTCATTTGTACTACCAGTCCTTGGGAAATGTATAAAATTTTATAAATTACTTTCATGCAATCTTGTTAATATAATTGGAATTGAATAATTATTAGTTTTCTTACCTAAAGGGTTGGGTTAGGTGCCATTACGACTAGTGAATTTGGGGTTGTGACATAATCTTTGTGCTTTTGATGTTTTCATATCTCTTATTGAACCTAAAAATGTTTTGAGGCTTTGCAGGATGCAGATTGGGTAAATGCAATGCAAGATTAACTCAACCAATTTGAAAGGAGTGAAGTTTGGAATCTGGTACCAAGACCCAAGGACATATCAGTAATTGGCACAAGATGGGTCTTTAGAAACAAACTTTATGAAGATGGAACAGTTACAAGAAACAAGGCAAGATTGGTGGTTCAAGGATATAGCTAAGAGGAGGGCATAGACTATGATGAAACCTTTGCACTAGTTGCAAGGTTGGACGTAATAAGACTCCTCATAGTCATTGCTGCTTACATGGAATTTACACTTCACCAGATGGATGTCAAGAGTGCCTTCCTCAATGGCTATCTAAAAAAAGAAGTCTTTGTCAAGAAACCTCCTGGGTTTGAAGGCAAGGAGTGTCCTGATCATGTGTACAAGCCTGACAAAGCACTTTATGGGCTTAAGCAGGCTCCAAGAGCATCGTATGAAAGATTATCAAAGTTTTTGCTTGAACATAACTACAAGAGAGGTAAAATTGACGATACTTTGTTCTTGAAAGAAAAAGTTAAAGATCTCTTGGTAGTTCATATATATGTTGATGATATAATCTTTAGAGCAACTACTGATAAGTTAAGTAAAGAATTTGCTAAACTAGTGGGGTGTGAATTTGAAATGAGCATGATGGGTGAGCTTAATTTCTTTTTACGCTAACAAATTAAAAAAAAATTCAAATGAACTATGATCCATCAGCAGATTGCAACAGCTACAAAGTTGACACTCCTATTGCAATAGCCGCAAAGTTGGATATTGATGAAACTGGTTCATCTGTTATCAGAAGCTGTATAGGGGAACGATTGGCTCATTGTTGTATGTCACTACAAGTAGACCTGACATTGTTTTAAGTGTAGGCCTTTGTTCAAGATTTTAGGAGAATCCAAAGGAGTCTCACTTGACTGTTGTCAAGAGAATTTTGAGATATATAAAAGGCACCAGTGATCTTTGTCTATGGTATCCAAAAGGTAGTAATTTTAATCTAGTGGGATATGTTGATGCTGATTATGCAGGTTTTCTTGTGGATAGAAAGAGCACCTCAGGTATGGCACACTTTCTTGGCTCATGTCTTGTGTCTTGGGCCACCAAAAATCAAAATATGTAGCATTATCTACTGCTGAAGTTGAGTAAGTTGTTGCTGCTTCATGTGTTGCTCAATTGTTGTGGATCAAACAGAAATTAATGGACTTTGGAATTGATGTTAGTTGTATCTCCATTTTTTTGTGATAACACTAGTACAATTAGCATGACCAAGAATCCGGTTAATCACAATAGAACTAAGCACATAGATATTAGGCATCACTTTTTTATGGATAACTATGAAAAGGGGTTGATCACTGTGGGATTTTGTGCTACTGACAAGCAAATAGCGGACATCTTTAAAAAAATCCCTAAGTACAGATCACTTTGAAAGGAACAGGTTAGAATTAGGGATGATTAAGATCGCCTAAAAGGACCAGTTCAGAATTCACAATGACAAAAAAAATGGAAAAAAAAATGTTTTTGGTTAGAATGACTCATTAATCTCTAATGATATTTTCTCTATTTTGGCAAATTTAGACTTACACAAGAGAATTCTCAGTGAAGAACCTGGTTCATCAAGACTACTCGGTATATTTTCTACACTCCGCATAATTTGAAATAATAATATTTGGATCATGAGTAGAGTCCTACCTAATTCCAAACTCCTTTTGGACTTATCCGTTAAAATGAACAAGTTCTGTTCAAAAGAGTCCCAACCGAATTGAAGTACCTAGATTCTAGGGATACACTCTAACGTCTTTTCAAAACTGAAATTCAGTTTGATTAGACTTCTAAAAGTCTGAAAAGATGTCGTTACCCCATTAATTACTCCTCTTTAAATTGATCAGCTTTAGTGTATTCCTCACTTCATCTCTCTCAAGCCTTCAAGAACTCTCAATCTTCTTTCATCTTCCAAACACAATCCAATTCTCTTCTCTTCCATACCCAAGCACATAAATGGCTAACACTCTTGAAAACCCGTCATCACCACCACAAGAAACCACTTCCACACCCACTATCACTCCTTCCAACACCCCAACCTCTAAGAAAAGAGTAAAAATGATGGCTCGCAAGGTTTTTGCTGGTGGAGAGCAGATTCAGAAAATTAATGAACAACTAAAAGCGGGTAGGGAGGAAGAACCTTAGAAATCTGATGAATCCTTCAAATCTGCTACTGAGGAGGAAGAAATCGTCTCTTCCAAAACTAAACAGGTATCTTCTGTGCCTAAAGTCACTCCTGGGATAATTTCTGAAGTTGTTACAAATTTGGAGAATAGGTTTGTATTGCTAGGTTCTATAGCAGGTGTTGAAACTACAGAGTCTCGAGGAATTGGTGGTAAAAATGAAAAAGAAAAATAAAAAGAGAGCAAGGGTGTTAGGAGTGTTGTGAGGGGAAAGGGTAAAAGAGTGGTTGATTTTTCACCCACTCCTGTGAGTTTAACCAAAGACACAGGTGAAATGGTTATTTGGGGAGAGAAATCTGGTAGACTAGAGGAGAGTATAAAGAAAACAGGGGGAAGTTGATCTGGCAAACCCACTGAAGGGCTGGTTCAACTTGGGGAAAATATAGATGAACATGTTTCATCTGAATAGGAAACCTGCGTAAACCTACTTAAGAGAGTGATTGAAAGTTATAATCCAAAGAAGAAAGGGAGTTCAAAAGATAAAACCCCTGGCACTGCTAGGGCAAACAAGAAAATGAAGGTTGCCCCTTATGTTACTATAGAAACTCCTCCCACAAAAGGAAGAGCCACAAGAAGTCAGCTAAAGCAGAATGAGGCAGAACTACAGAAAGCCTTAGAAGAAAGTAGAAGAAAAGCAGTTTCTAAGGGAAAGAAGAGGATGGATGAGCCTGTTGAGGCTGTTGACATTGATGAGATGGACTTCTTCCTTCTAGATGAAGATGAGACTGAAGAAGTGGAGGTTCTGACTCCCAAACCCAAAAAAGACAAGACTTCCACTAAGAAGTATGTTTCAAAGTCAAAGTCTGCTGAACCATCCACCTTGGAAAAAAGAACCAGGTCTGCTGTGAAGTCAAAACAAGTGAAATTTTTTGAGGAAGAAGAATGGAGTGGAGAGGAAGAAGATGATTCTGACACTGAGAAAGACAAGATGTCCAAGTTTGGCAAGAGGACAATTTTGAAGGGAAGACTCCTCGGAACTTGGAGGAGCAAGGAATGGTGTTGCTATTGGAGAAGTTGGAGTTGCAAGGATGGAAGGACATGGTCCTTCAGATGGATGACAGGTTGGCTAGGATTGAAATTGTTGAGTTTATGGCAAATGCTGAGGTGAAAAATGGAAGGGTTACCAGTATGGTGAAAGGAGTGCAAGTCTCTTTCGATATGAAGGAGTTGGGAGAAATTCTGGGTGTACCTGCTGAGGGGTACGATGACTATACAAAGCTCAAGTGGCCAAGCCTAGAAAATATTCCTATTTCCCTGGCCATTACAAGAAAATTCAGTGACAATGAGGAGGAAATTGATCCCAAGGATGTGTACAAGAGTGAGATGAAGCCACCCCACAAGGTGTTGTTCGAATTTGTCAACAAACGTGTTCTGCCAAGACAGGAAAGGAGGCACATTGCAAACTTCATGGACTTGGTCCTGATGGAGTGTTTGGATAGTGAGAGGCAGATTAATTGGCCTGGGTTTATTATCCAGCTTCTTGATAGGGTTATAATGGCACTAAGACTCATGACATTTCCTATGGCTTCATTATCACGGTTGTACTTGCACATTTCAAGGTACCTATGAAGAAGTGGGAGGTTGGTACAAGCAAGGATCATTTTGAAGCAAATACTCTGCTTGCTTGTGACTATGAAGTCCATGCCACTCCTAAATAACCTATTTCATGAAAAGCAAGGTGTGAGCCTTGGTGCAATAAAGTGGGGCTAAGGATGTTGTGATTGAGAGGCTGAAGAAGGGGTTGGCTGAGGTGGAAACTGAGAGAGATACTCTCAGATATGAGCTGGAAAGAGAAAAGGAGAAGAATGATGGCATTCTTGAGGATATGTTGAAACTCCTCCAAGCCAAAAATCAAGCAACAGTTAGAGGTTGTTTGCCACAATGGGATTAGAGTTAATACTAGGTTTACAAAAGTATTTTGTAAATGCAGTTTTTGGCTCAGTGATATAGTGGAGAGCTTGGGAAAATCCTACTGAGAAGTAGGTCATGGTTTTTATACTTTTTGAGCCAGGTGTTTTTCACATAAAATACTTGTGTTCTTTACATTCCGCATTTAGTATTCAATAATAGTAGTTTAAGGAACACTTAGAAGAACCAGATCCTTCCACAATCAGTTTAAACGAAAAATTAGACACCATACAAATCACCACCCTCATGTGTGGTATTGAAGTTAAAACATCAGACGTACTCAAATTTGTACTAATTGTTGTCAATAAAAAGGAGTAAATCATTGTCAATAAAAAGGAGTAAATCACCCCCTAAACTTGGTTCCCCTTGTTTAAAGAAAGGAATTAAATTGAGGAGATCACAGGAGCAGGATAGCAATATCGAGCAGATGTTCAAATGTGATATATCTAAATTCATTAATTTTCGTCATAATAATACCTTCTAAGAGATGGCTAGTTCAAGTTATGTTAAATAATAAAGTTTGATTTTGAAAAAACACCATCATTATGGGAATGTACAGGCAGTAGAAAAAATATGTCAATGCATTAAAATATAATATGCTACAAGTGAATATTTGAGACAAGAAATGAACCCTAATTTTTACTTCTTCATAATAGGTAAAGAACACAGAGATTTGCTTAATTTAGTAGGAAGAATACTTAAGAGTTTAGTATGACTAGTTTTAACTTCCTAACAAGCATATTATTACTTCCAAGTTCAACATTACACGTGGAAAAGTGTTAGACTTCAGAATATTGTGAGCTGATCAGTCATTTGACCATCATTAGGCAAGCAAACATTTCCATAGTGCCAACCAATATACAAGTCTTAGTTTAAACTTATAAATAAATGATTTCATCAATTAGTATTGTATAAATTGTCAACCAATTATGGTTGATCCAAATTTCATCTATACATAACTACTTTTTCAGAAAACTTCTTGACTTGAAAGCAACATTTGAGAAGGTTAACTAACAATAGAATTATATAATTTAGAGCATATGCAACATCTCACCAAATCCTCATAGACCCTCAAGAACTTTCCCTATATATACCCTTTAGATATGANCCCCCCCCCCCCCCCCCCCACCCAAACTTGGTTCCCCTTGTTTGAAGAAAGGAATTAAATTGAGGAGATCATAGGAGCAGGACAGCAATATCGAGCAGATGTTCAAATGTGATATATCTAAATTCATTAATTTTCATCATAATAATACCTTCTAATAGATGGCTAGTTTAAGTTATGTTAAATAATAAAGTTTGAGTTTGGAAAAACACCATCATTATGGGAATGTAAAGGCGGTAAAAAAAATATGTCAATGCATTAAAATATAATATGTTACAAGTGAATATTTGAGACGAACCGTAATTTTTACTTCATATTTGGTAAAGAACACAGAGATTTGCTTAATCTAGTAGGAAGAATACTTAAGAGTTTAGTATTACTAGTTTTAACTTCCTAACAAGCATATTAATACTTCCAAGTTCAACATTACACGTGGAAAACTGTTAGACTTCACAATATTGTTGAGCTGATTAGTCATTTGACTATCATTAGGCAAGCAAACATTTCCATAGTGCCAACCAATATACAAGTGTTAGTTTAAACTTATAAATAAATGATTTCATCAATTAGTGTTGTATAAATTGTCAACTAAATATGGTTGATCCAAGTTTCATCTATACATAACTACTTTTTCAGAAAACTTCTTGACTTGAAAGCTGGTACATTTTTCTCAAACCAACATTTGAGAAGGTTAACTAACAATAGAATTTTAGAATTTAGAGCATATGCAACATCTCACCAAATCCTCATAGACCCTCAAGAACTTTCCCTATATATACCCTTTAGATATGATCAAACAAAACACAACTGAATTTTCTTGGAACACAAAGTAATCTAGCAAACTAAGTCAAAAGACACATACTTCTATTGACAATGGCTTCTTCCAGTTGCAACTGCTCAATCCTTTTCTTGATCATAGCATTACTGTCCTTATCAAGCAGCACTACAACACATGCTGCTCGCGGCCTACTTCAACTTCCGAACTTGCCTACAATCCCATCATTGCCTCAGCCAACAATGCCACAATTGCCTAAAATTCCAAATTGGCCAACAGCAGCCACATTGCCACCATTGCCAACGCTTCCAACAGCAACACCATTGCCTTCTTTACCTACATTGCCTTCTGTACCAAAGATGACTCTACCACCAATGCCTGCCAATATTCCTCTTCCCAAAATGCCGTCACTTCCTACCATTCCTACACTTGCAACTCCTCCATCCAACTGATTTTGCAGCTTCCGACATTTTCCCGTCTTACCCTATGGTCTCTGCCGTCTGATTTTATTTTTTTCTTCCCTTTTTCTCTGTTGTTGTTTTTATCTTTTGAGTGATTCTTAACGATTTGTATCGTATCAGTTGTTCTCTCTTGAGTGTTATACATTTATTATGCAGTAGCCTTTGTATTAATTCCATGAAGTTAACTATTATTGATTTAAGTTCATTTCTCCAGTATATGTGAATATTATACTTTGACAAACAGTGGTGTACCAATATAGAATTAACATAACTTGACAAGTTACATTCAGAAATATATACTAATAGAAAATAAAACACTCTGCTAAGTCGTGTAACAAAGATACACGGACAGGCAGTACACTACTTCAATATCATAAATTTTGTTCCACTTAAAATACTTGTGTTCTTTACTTTCCGTAATTACTATTTCGATAATAGTAGGTTAAGGAACACTTAGAAGTACCAGGTCCTTCCATACTTAGTTTAAACGAAAAATTGAATACCACACGAATCATCCCCTCTTGTGTGGTATTGAAGTTAAAACATCAGACATACTCAAATTTGTACAAATTGTTATCAATAAAAAGGAGTAAATCACCCCCCTAAACTTGGTTCCCCTAGAAAGGAATTAAATTGAGGAGATCACAAAGGATCCATTCTGGCGCGATCTTTCTATCAAAGCCTATCAAAAAAAAACGTAGGCAGGAAAGAGCTAGAACAGCCCCGAAAGCCCTAATGATTACCGAAACAAATTGAGAATTTCTAATCATATTATTCTTCTTTCTAATTCATTCACTTCAAGAATGGTTTTGAACGCCGCGTAACATCATCTTCAACCAACCTCCACCGTGAGCAGAATAGCAATATCGAGCAGATGTTCAAATGTGATATATCTAAATTCATTAATTTTCGTCATAATAATACCTTCTAAGAGATGGCTAGTTCAAATTATGTTAAATAATAGAGTTTAATTTTGGAAAAATACCATTATTATGGGAATGTACAGGCGGTAGAAAAAATATGTCAATGCATTAAAATATAATATGCTACAAGTGAATATTTGAGACGAACCATAATTTTTACTTCTTCATAATAGGTAAAGAACACAGAGATTTGCTTAATCTAGTAGGAAGAATACTTAAGAGTTTAGTATTACTAGTTTTAACTTCCTAACAAGCATATTAATACCTCCAAGTTCAACATTACACGTGGAAAACTGTTAGACTTCACAATATTGTTGAGCTGATTAGTCATTTGACTATCATTAGGCAAGCAAACATTTCCATAGTGCCAACCAATATACAAGTATTAGTTTAAACTTATAAATAAATGATTTCATCAATTAGTGTTGTATAAATTGTCAACCAATTATGGTTGGTCCAAATTTCATCTATACATAACTACTTTTTCAGAAAACTTCTTGACTTGAAAGCAACACTTGAGAAGGTTAACTAACAATAGAATTATAGAATTTAGAGCATATGCAACATCTCACCAAATCCTCATAGACCCTCAAGAACTTTCCCTATATATACCCTTTAGAGATGATCAAACAAAACACAACTGAATTTGGTTGGAACATAAAGCAATCTAGCAAAACTAAGTCAAAAGACACATACTTCTATTAACAATGGCTCCTTCCAGTTGCAACTCTATCCTTTTCTTGATCATGGCATTACTGTCCTTATCAAGCATCACTACAACACATGCTGCTCGCGGCCTACTTCAACTTCCCAACTTGCCTACAATCCCATCATTGCCTCAGCCAACAATGCCACAATTGCCTAAGATTCCAAATTTGCCAACAGCAGCCACATTGCCACCATTGCCAACAGCAACACCATTGCCAACAGCAACACCATTGCCTTCTTTGCCTACATTGCCTTCTGTACCAAAGATGATTCTACCACCAATGCCTGCAAATATTCCTCTTCCCAAAATGCCGTCACTTCCTACCATTCCTACACTTGCAACTCCTCCATCCAACTGATTTTGCAGCTTCCAACATTTTCCTGTCTTACCCTATGGTCTCTGCCGTTTGATTTTTTTTTTTCCTTCCCTTTTTCTCTGTTGTTGTTTTGATCATTTGAGTGATTCTTAACGATATGTATCGTATCAGTTGTGCTCTCTTGAGTGTTATACATTTATTATGCAATAGCCTTAGTATTAATTCCATGCAGTTAACTAATATATGTGAATATTATACTTTTGACAAACAGTGGTGTACCAATATAGAATTAACATAACTTGACAAGTTACATTCAGAAAGATATACTAATAGAAAATAAAACACGTACTCTGCTAAGTCGTGTAACAGAGATACCCGGACAGGCAGTACATTACTTCAACAACAATAATAATAACGTTCCGGTAAAATCCACTAATGAGGTCTGGGGAGGGTAGTATGCACGCAGACCTTACCCGGACAGGCAGTACACAACTTCAATATCATAAATTGTAATTAATATAACAACAGCTAAGGTTCATTAACATAACGATAGTGTTATTTTGTGTCTTGAATTATTTCCTTGTATTTTTAGGAAACCCATTGTCCTTATAGATTTGGTAAAGGAAAACCTATTGTCTTTGTCAAATTGGGAAATCTTTCTCTTATAGGGGTTGTAGTTGGGGATTCTATAGATTGTTGTTGTCCCAAGTGAAGGTTAGTTTTGAAGATTGACAAAGGAAGCTCAGGCATGAACCAGGTCCATCCCTTATGTACATAGACACGGGCAGATTCGAGCATGTGGGATGCACATGAAAGAGATAAGCTTAATTTGGTATAATTGATATCTCCTGATTGAAAAGGTTGCATACTTGATAAGGAGAAGGACTCTTTAATCAAAGAGAACACTATCCAAGATAAGGAAGAAGTTAGAAGTTGAGATCAACTAGAACTCTTCCACCGAGGAAGAGATGCATTAGTACTTGTGATGACCCAAAGGAGTATCTTATAAATTAAGACTCTATTCCAGGATTTTTATCCTTAAAAAGATTAATTTTATTTACCTCGATTTGTATGTGCAGTCCGGGCATGAAACCGGAAAGCTTTTATATGAAAATATGAGAAATTGTAATTTCTAGAGTTAAAAAATTGGTTTTAGTTTACTTTGGTCAATATTTTGAGTAAACGGACCTGGATATGTGTTCCGAAGATTTCGCGAGGTCCGCATTAAAATATGGGACTTGGGTGTATGCCCATAATTGATTTCCGAGGTCCCTAGCCTTAGAAAATAAGTTTTGAAGAAAATTATTCAGCTGGTTATTACAAGAAATAAAGAAATGAAATGATATGTGAAATTGTGGGTATCAGGCTTGCATTTTGGTTCCGGAGCCCAGAACAAGTTTGTTATGATATTCTAGTCCTATCTGTGAAATTTGATGAGAATCGGAGTTGGTTTGACGTGATTCGGACGTCCGGTTGAAAAGTTAGGAATTTGAGTGTTCTTGAGGAAATCTTGAGTTTTGAGGCTAAATTTTTTGGGTTTTGATATTATTTTCATGATTTTATCGCACAAGAAAGTCCGTATGATATTTTTAGACTTGTGTGCATGTTTGGTTTGGAGCCCCGAGGGCTCGGGTGAGTTTCGGGTATGCTACAGAGTGTCTAAACTTAGAAAAATACCCAACAGCTGAAATTTGGTTTTGCAAGCCTCTGATCTCACATTTGCGAGATCAGGCTTCGCATTTGCAAAGTCCTGGGCCAGTCCCAGATCTCGCAAATGCGAGATTTAGGGTCGCAATTGCGAAATGCCACCTTGTCGCAACTGAGACATTTTTATCGCATTTGCGAAAAACACCAGAAATCCCAAGGTTCGCAAATGCGAACTCCAGTTCGCAAATGCGAGACCCGCAACTTATTATATTAGATTTTTGACGGGTTTTTCACTTTTTTTCAATTCTCTCAAACGCTAAGCCTCCATAGACGATTTTCCAAAGACCCAAACTTCTCCACATCATTGGTAAGTGATCTCTAACTAATTCCTTTCATTCCTTAACAACTTTTAACAAAATTTCAACCAAAAATCTAGAGTTTTCATGGTAAAATTTTGGGTTTTTGGATAGAACTTAGGAATTTCAAAATTTGGGGATTTAGACCTCTAATTGAGGTCAGATTCCAAAACTAATTGCATATCCGGGCTCGGGGGAGATTGGGTAAACGGATTTTGGTCCGAACCTCGAATTTAGACCAAGTGGGCCCGGGGTCGATTTTTGTATTTTGATATGAAAACATAGGAAAATCATAGAGTTTCATTAAAGTTGATTCCTTTAAGCAATAATCAATGATATTGAATCAATTGTGATTAGGTTCGAGCGGGTTAGAGGAAAATTCTAAAGGAAAGGTCGTGCTAGAGCAGTGATTGCTTGTGAGATTGAGGTAAGTGTTTGGTTTAACCTAGACTTGAGGGAATAGGAATTCCCACTTAATTACTATGTGAATTTGCATGTGTGTGGTGTATAGGTGAGGTGACGAGTATCTATACACCACCAATTTGGTTGTTGAACATGATCCCTTTTCCCGTTTTCAATTTATGTGATTGATGGCTTAATTGTTTTATGATCATTGATGTCCCCGTGATTACTTGGTTTCGTTAACTTGTTGTTAGATATTGTTTCAAGTATTTGGAAGTGTTGGTTGTTCCCTTGGTTTCATTGTGATACATAAAAAAGATGAGCTGGTTGACAGTATTTGATTATATATATTCCGATTGGTCTCATTGTGAAATGATAATTGATGAAGTTTATGAGTTGTACATAATTCTGTTTATAATTGTCGAGACAAAATTATTGTGAAGGGCTTTGGCCTGAATTGTGAAAAGCAATGATTTGAAAACTTACTGTTTTACTTTACTACTTTTCATATTTTGCACTTACTTTTATTTATAAAGTCAAAGTTTGGAAATTTGGAAACTTATGTGAGATTTGGTTATAGCTGAGACCTGGAAAAGGTAGCTGAGTTATTCTAATTGTTGCTACAGTTATTGTTTTGTTTATTTTAGAATTGTTTCCTTCTTGCTTTATTATATATTATTTATAGGTTATACGTTAATGCCCCGCCGTAGCCTCGTCACTACTTCGTCGAGGTTAGGCTCAGCACTTACTTAGTACATGGAATCGGTTGTACTGATAATACACTCTGCACTCTTTTGTGCAGATCTAGGTACCGGTCAAAGTTAGGAGATTTTAGTAGTTGTCATCATATACTCGGAGACACGAGGTAGATCTGCTGGCGTCCGCAGATTCTTGGAGTCTTCCCTTAATTTAATAGACACTGTTTTATTACATTCAAAACAGATACGTAATTCTTTCAGCCCATTATTTATAGTATTCTTAGTGGTTTGTGAATCGTGACACCAGACCCTGGGGTAGTCTCATAGTTATATATTTAGTTCATGGTTCGGCTTAATTATTGATTATTATTATTATTCATGAAGTTATTCGTTGGAAATTATTGGATTTAGTTTATTTTATATTGTTTTATTGCGTTTAAGTAAATGTTAGAAAGAAAATGGTTAATTAATTTCTAACATTGTCTTGCCTAGAAAGTATTGTGTTAGGCGCCATCACGATCCCGCGGGTTGGGAATTTGGGTCGTGACAGAACTCTAGTTGTTTTCTATTCTACTAACTCTAAAAATTGCAAGATGTTTTCACTTTACAGGGAATGCACAAACGCAGAAGTTAAACGTGAATTGAGAGCAAAATAGCAAGACAGTTTGCAAGCAATTCATATGTGATTCATGTGTGCAAACCTGAAGCTACATGAACCAGATAGAAGAACCAGTTCCAAGTGTCTATCTTTTATTCTAGTTCAATTGTAGTAGGTATTTTCATATTGTATCTTTCAGCTTTATCTAGAAGCAATTGTAATTGGTATTCAGAAAATTCAAGTTAGAGTTAACTTGAAGTTGTCGCAACAGTTAGAGGTTGTTTGCTACAAAGGATTATAGTTAGTCCTAGGTTTACAAAAGTGGTTTGTAAATGCAGTTTTTGGCTCATTGATTTAGTGGAGAGTTTGGGAAAATATTATTGAGAAGTAGGTTGTAGTTTTTTCACCGTTTGATCCGGGTGTTTTCCACGTAAAATACTTGTGTTCTTTACTTTCCGCATTTACTATTTCAGCAATAGTAGGTTAAGGAACACATAGAAGAACCAGGTCCTTCTATAATCAGCTTAGGTGAAAAATTAGGCACCACACAAATCATCCCCCCCCCCTGTGCATGGTATTGAAGTTAAAACATCAATTGTATTGTGCTTTTCTTCTCATTCATCGTAGAAAACTCTATTTTATTCTGCCCTGAGGATTAGGCTTAGTCGAACCTCGTTAAATCCTTGTGTTGATTTTTCTTCTCTATTTTCTTTGTGTGTGATTGTGTGCTAGCTAACCCACAATCTTCCGCAATAATTGGTATCAGAGCAAGGTTTGTGTTTCTACATATAATCTAGGATTAAGATGTCTTCATCATATTCAACAAAGGTTCGTGTTTCTACATTTACTTAGTATTGCTTGAGAAGGGTGTGCATTTCAGAAGGCATCTTGTGTTTTGATTTACGGATGCTTCATTTGTATTGCGGTGCTCGCATACTTAATATCGAAGGTTTATTCATTTGGTCATATTTTGAGTTGGGGAGCTTCGATTTGGGTAATATTAGGAGGCAATTTTCACCATATGGAGTGGAGTAAGTGTTCTATACTCGATTTTTGTTATATTTTATGAATCCATCTTTGTTTATGGGATTTGATTGATGATTTCAAAGTGAAACTTGGAGATTTTTTGTCAAAAATTTTATGAAATAAATTTTTGAGTTTTGAACATCGATTCGGAGTCAAATTTGAGTTAAACTAGTATGGTTGGACTCATAATTGAATTTGTTATCAGATTTTGTGAATTTCGTCGGATTTTGAGGTGGGTGCCCGGGTTTGAGTTTTTGGTTGACTTTAGGCTTTTGATTAAATATTCGACCTTTATCGATTAGGTTTGTTTCCTTGGGCATTATTTGATGTATTCGAGTTGCTTTTGGCTAGTTTCAAGCCGTCGGAGGTCGGTACGCGTTGGATGGATTTTTGGAGCATCGTTTGTCTTGCTCAGTATCAATTTGGCTTGTTTGAGGTAAGTTTCTTTCCTAACTTTGTCGAGAGAATTTTTCCTACTAGTTGCTATTGTTTTCTACATGTGAGGGTGTTGAATATATGAGATGAGAGTGTATATGCATGTGCCAAGGTTAATCATGCTGGGGGGGGGGGGG
>ML377803.1:88955-113770 GCA_005239525.1 Nicotiana knightiana | reverse complement strand
CAATTTATATTCAAAAAGTCTTGAGAGAATTGATTGAGTAAAAGTTGCATATTCTAAAGACTTAATTGAGCACATTTGTTCATCCTCAGACGAACGGACAGTCCGAGCGCACTATTCAGATACTATAGGACATGTTGCGCGCTTGTGTTATTGATTTTGGGGGTTCATGGGACCAGTTTCTTCCACTCACGGAGTTTGCATATAATAATAGTTATCAATCGAGTATTCAGATGGCTCCATACGAGGCTTTATATGGGAGAAGGTATAGATCTCCGATCGGATGGTTTGAGACGGGTGAGGCTAGGCTCTTGGGTACAGATTTTGTGGAGGATGCTTTAGATAAGGTGAAGTTGATTCAGGAGTGTCTTCGCATGGTGCAGTCTAGGAAGAGGAGCTATGCAGACAGGAAGGTCCGCGATGTATCTTTCATGGTCGGGGAGAAGTTTCTGTTGAAGGTGTCACCCATGAATGGTGTTATGCGATTTGGGAAGAGGGGAAAGTTGAGTCCCCAGTTTATTGGGCCTTTTAAGGTGCTTCAGAGGGTATGGGAGGTGGCTTATAAACTTGATTTTCCACCCATCTTGTCGAGTGTGCATCATGTGTTTCATGTTTCCAAGCTTCAGAATGTTGGTGACCCGTCCCTGTTTTGGACTTCAGCACGGTTCAGTTAGAGGGTGATATGACTTATGATATGGAGCCAATGGATATTTTGGGTCGACAGGTCCGAAGGTTGAGGTCAAAGGATATAGCTTCAGTTAAGGTGTAGTGGAGAGGACAGTCGGTGGAGGAGACCACCTGGGAGACCGAGCAGGAGATGCGAGGCAGATATCCACACCTTTTCGAGACTCCAGGTATGTTTCTAGACTCGTTCGAGCATGAAAGTTTATTTAAGAGGGGGAGGATGTAACGATCTGGCCGGTCGGTCCGAGAGTTTAGCCCCATTTTCCCCCATTTCTGCTTCATTATTCGTTGTCCAGCTCTATTATGTTGTGTCGGGTCGGCTGGCTTGGGTTTAGAGTGATTTTGGAGAGAAATGAGACACTTGGTCTCTTAAGTTGGTTATTCAGTTGGAAAAGCCAACCGGAAGTTCACTTATAGGTAAATGATCTCGGAATTTGGTTTATATGGTTCAGATAGCTTCGTTAGGTGATTTGGGACTTAGGAGTGTGTTCAGAATGTTATTCGGAGGTCCGTGGTAGAATTAGGCTTGAATTGGCGAAATTGGATTTTTGGTGATTTCTGGTCGACAGTGGAAAATTAGCTATCAGGGTCAAAATGAAATTTTGGAAGTTAGAATAGGTTCGTAATGTCATTTTTGATGCGTGTGCAAAATTTCAGTTCATTCGGACGTGGTTTGGTTATTTTTGGCATCGTTGGCGTATATCAGAAGTTTAGAAATCCTTAGGCTTGAATCCAAGGGTAATTTGGTGTTTTGATGTCGTTTTGAGTGTTCCGAGGGTTCGACAAAGTTCGTGTGTTGATATGTGACGTGTTGGTATATTAGGTTGATGCCCCGAGGGGCTCGGGGTGATTTTGGATAGTCATCGGAAGGTTTGGACTTGGAAAATGCAGTAGAATGGTTGCTGGTGCAATGTTTCTGATGTTTCCGCACTTGCGGATAGGAGACCACAGGTGATAGGTCGCAGATGCGGTAGGGGAGCTGCAGATGCAAAATTGGCCATGAGGAGAAGAACCGCAGATGCGGTGAGGTGGACACTTTTGCAGGACTGCATGTGCGGTGCCTGGGGCGCAGATGCGGTCCTGGGCGTTTAAGTGAAAACCACAGGTGCGGTTGATTGGACTGCAGAAGCGGTCGCGTAGGTGCGATGGAAGTGACCGCAGGTGTGGTTTAGCTGGGCAGAACATATAAATTCAAGCCTTCACGAAATTTGGGTTCTTTTCCACCATTTGTGTTCGGACTTGGAGCTTTTTGAGGGATTTTGAAGAGGGATTCAAGGGGAATTACTTGGAGGTAATGTTTTTGAACTCAATACTCGATTTTATGGTGATTTCTAACTGATTAAGCATGAAATTTGTGGGATTTAAGGGTTAAAATTTGGGGAATTAGGGCTTGGAACTTGAGACTAAGAATTGGGTGATTGAAGGGTCAAACAAAGTTAGATTTTCATAAATTTGGTATGTATGGACTCTTGAGAGGATAAAAATTTTGGTTTCGTGATTTTTATCGAATTCCGAGATGTGGGCCCGGGGGTCAGGTTTGGCCAATTTCGGGAATTTTGATGTAATTTGATTATTTTCACGTGGATTTTGTTTCTTTAGCGTATATTGATGATATGAATCTGATTTTGAATAGATTCAGGGCGATTTGAGGCCGAGTCGAGCGGAAAGGACATCGCGGAGTAGATTTTTATCCGATTTGAGGTAAGTAACAATTGTAAATCTAGACCTGAGGGTATGAAACTCCGGAATTTCATACTATTTCGATAAATGAGGTGATGCACATGCTAGGTGACGGACGTGTGGACGTGCACCAGTAGGGATTGTGACTGGGTCCTTCCCATGGTAACTGTAGAGTTGAATATTTTGATAAACTCTATATAATATCCATGTGTTTTAGAAATGATTCTATTAACCAGGGTTGAATGCCATGTTTGGGGCCTTGTGCCATACTGTTTGGACCCTCGGGGGTATTTTACTATTATCCTCACACTGTTTTTGATAGAAAGCATATCCTCAGTCATGATTTATACCTGTTATTGTTTAATCTTGTTCATCACTCTATTTTAATATATGAAAGTTGTTTTGGGCTAAGTTCCCTGAGTTTGTACTGAAATGCCCGAGTGGCTTGTGAGGTTGATGAATGAATGAGGCCGAGGGCGGTATTGTGAGGATAGTTATGGATCGAGCTACACGCCGCAACGATATGGATCGGGCTGCATGACGCAGCGATATAACGCTTGGGCTGTAGGAGCCCCTCCAGAGTCTGCACACCCCCAATGAGCGCAGTCGACTATATATGGATCAGACTGCACGCCGAAATGGTTATTGTAAGGTATCTATTGAGCGTGAGTGATGATTGATGAGAGTTGAGTCACGAGTGACTGAGAGGCTTGCCCGAGGGGCTATATATGAGTGATACTTTGCCCGAGGGGTTTGTTTTTATGAAATTTCTATTTTCACTCTTCTTTTATACTGAGACTCTATTGAAAACGTTGAACAAGTGTTTTGAACAGCTTTTATTGAAACTGTTATTTCCACTAAGGTCCTTATGTTATGAGATTTATATGATTTAAATGCTCGTCACTGCACTTAGTCTTTAGTTATAATTGTTACTTACTGAGTTGGCGTACTCATGTTACTCCCTGCACCTTGTTTGCAGATTCAGGTGCTAGGGCATCCGAGTGAGTGTTGATATGCTCCTTTCAGAGTATCCCGGAGATTTGCGAGGTAGCTGCACGGCGTCCGCAACCTTGCCTTTCTCCTTCCTGTCTTTTATCATTTATTTTCTCAGACTTATCATGTATTAAGTAAACAATATCAGACTTGTATTTTCTTTTAGTTGCTCATGACTAGTGACTCCGGGATCGGGATGTGTTTAAATGTTTTACCTATCTTTACTTGTTTTGAAATGCTTAAACGAAAACTTTATGAAACATCAGATTAGTAATGAATTAAATGAAAAGTTCCTTTATGGTATACATAGTGAATTGGCTAGCCTAATGTCACGATAGGTGCCATTACGGCCAGGGTGGTTTTGGGGTCGTGACAAAAATGGTAGAAACTTCCTAGACTAAAATTTTGAGGTTTGAAAGGCGATTTGAGGCCGGATTCGAGTAATTCTTGTATGGTTGGACTCGTGAGTGAATGGGTGTTCATATTTTATGACTTTTACCCGATTCTGAGACGTGTGCCCGAGAAGGTTTTTTTGGTCGATTTCCTAGTTTATTTCGTTAGCTAAGATTTCATTAATTAGATTAGTTTCTTATAGATATACTTATGGTATGTAATTGATTTTGGCTAGATTTGGGCCATTCAGAGTCGGATATTCGTGGGAAAGGCATTGCTACCGATTGATTGAGCTTGGTTCGAGGTAAGTGGCTTGTCTAACCTTGTGTGGGAGAATCCCCTTAAGATTTGGTACTGTTATGATATGTGAGTTCCGTGTACGCGAGGCGACGAGTGCGTACACGGGACATTTATTGAAAAACCTGATTTTTACTGAGTAATAATTTGTTTTCATCTTAACTGAGTTATACTAGCATGTGTAGTTATCCTGTTAGCCTAGAATAACACATCTACGTGTCTTAATTTCTTATCTGAACTCTTTGCAGCATGCTTAGTGGATTCATTCTTTTTTCCTTGACTTGTACTTAGTCTAAACTGTAGGTTTTCTTGCTGTAACTGTTATCTCTATTTGTTTGAGCTGCATATTTATTTTGGGACTACGGGACGGTATCCCGGGAGATCCCGCTGCATATTTACTTTTGAGACTATGAGGTTGTACCTCAAGAGTTCTCCCTGCACATTTACTTTTGAGACTACGAGGCGGTACCTCGGGAGTTCTCCCTACATATTTACTTTGGGACTACGAGACGATATCTCGTGAGATCCCTCGCTGTTTAACCTGTGTGTTGTACTATTATTTTCTACGTTTCCTTTTCGTTAAACTCTAGTCTATTATTATACTGTATATTTTCCTGCCTTATTTATTATTTACCAATGGGCCTGACCTGACCTCGTCACTACTCGACCGAGGTTAGGCTTGGCACTTACTATGTACCATTGTGGTGTACTCATGCTACTCTTTTGCACATGTTTTCGTGTGCAGATCCAGTTACATCATTCCAGTCTCGCTATTAATTGTGCATCTGCTGCTGTTCTGGAGACTTCAAGGTATATTTGCCGCGTCCGTAGACCTCGGAGTCCCCCTCTATCTCTTTGTGTAGTTCTTCCTTTGCTTCTTCCAAATACTGATGTATAGAACAATTAGTCAAATTCTTAGAAGCTTGTGACTTATGATGCTCCGAGTCTTGGAGAAATTCTGTGTATATTTCGAGAGTTGTTATTGTATAAGCCGAGCGACATCGCTTTCAGTTATTAAATTACATATTATTGTCAGTTCTTAAGGTTTATGCTTTCAATTTCATTGTTTTTTTGAAATATTAGACTTACCTGGTCGTATAGACTAAGTGTCGTCGTAATCTCTCACAGAGGGATGGTTGAGCCGTGACAAGGAAGGATCGACCCAAAAAAATAATTAATACTTTTTTAGTTTATAAAATGATACTTATTTAGGACCAAATTAGGTACGTGGCTAAAACGAAACTTAATATGAAACATTACTTTTGCGTGGACGCTAAAGAAGCATTTGACCTGGAATTTGGAAATATGCATTTCCAAAATTTGACTTGGTGCACCGATCACCAAATGGTGGAGAAGTGAGCTCCTGCATTCCCGAGCCTCATGTAGTGTTGGGGTCTACTTCTTCTTCACTAAGGCTATCTCTAACCCTTACTTCCATTCTTTCTCCAAAATAGAGTAAAATTACTCCAATCATTACCCTATTTTTCACTCCAAAAAAGTATTTTATTTTATATGCTTCTCTCTTTAATATTATATTATTATCTTTTATTCAAATTTTATTTTCTTATTTATATTAAAGAAATTCTATCTTTTTTCCTTTTTTTACATATTCATCACTATATAATTTATATTCCTTTCTTATATAACCATTTAATATAAAATTATTTTATACCATAAATTTTTAAATAATATAATTTATAAGAAAATATTATTGATTATATATATTAACGGATAATTTAAATAAAAGTGAAATCATCGAGATACAAGAGAATTAAATACATATAACATTATGGTAAAATTTAGATTAAATACTATATAAATATTCAACTTCCACTTCTAGTATGTTCTCATAAATTATCTATTAATGCATTACGAAGTGTAAATGAGCATCTGTGTCCTTAATTCTTTTGTGTCGAGCTAAAAATTATTTAAATCGGTGAATTTTTATCTATTACCATTCTACCGTTGGAGGTGGACATTTCCAATCATCTTGAATTGTTTCATTAAGATCACAATCGTCCTCGATTATCATGTTGTGCAGTATAATACATGTAGTTATTATATCATGTAGTACTTCTTTTCTTCAAAAACATGCGGTCCTGCAACAATTGCAAAACGAGCTAGCAAAACTCCGAATGCACGTTAAACATCTTTTTGACTTGATTCTTGTTTCATCACGAAATATTTCTTATGTGGTGAACGTGGGTCACAAATAGTTTGCACAAGGGTTGACCATTTTGGATGTATACGGTCAGCTAAATGGTGTTCATTTTGGTGTATAATACTATAATAATTTTTGTGTATCTGGAAACGACATAGGTCCCTACTAAATTATTATGCTATTTACCGTAGTTTCAATTTTTATGTAATTTTATGTAATGTATTTCCAATTTTAATACAATTTTTACTTTTCAATTTTAGCAACATCTAATATTTTATATTTGCAACATTCAATTTTAGCAACATTTAATATTTTATATTTGCACCATTCATTTATGAGGTGATTATATATTTTTGTACAATTATAACTTATAATAAAATTAACTTATAATTTTACATAAAAATAAAAAATGCATGAAAATTAATTTATCAAAATTATATGTCAAAGCTAATATGTAAAATTAATATTATAAAGATATTATATAAACATAATTAGGTAAATATAAATAGATCAATTAAAAGAGTTAAATAATAATAATAATAATAATAATAAAGTAATAGAAAATAGTAATGAAGGAGATGATTAGTGTCACTCCAAATTTGGAGCGACACTATTCATACCCCATTTTTCAGTCACAAATGCAGTAGTATTGGAGTCAAACTTTTCCAAAAACCAATCGCATTATGGAAAATGAAGGCAACGTTGGAGATGGCCTAATAATACGTACTTTTATTATGACTTTATTTTTCTTTTTAGGTGCAAGTTAAAGGAAGAGAACATGCTCCTACTATTTGCATTGCTCTATTGTAATTTTGGGTGTTTATGCAAATATTTATGAATTTCCAGGAACTGGGCTAGAGGATTCTCTACGTCTCTATCGTCCTAATATTCGATCACTCAATTGACTCACGAATTATTTAGTTGTTCTTGAAAATAGAATCCATAAGACCCTAACATGATTAGGGTGTTGAGTCGTTTATATTAATAAGATTCGCTCATGGTTCATGGAACTTATTGTAATTTAGGGTTCGTTGCTTACTTGCTTTACGAGTATTGTGAATTTGACTTAAGCGCACAATGTAAAAGAAAGAACAATCACTAATATTTTCTTCTGTTTTCAAAGCAGTTTTTTCAATAAAGAAAAAGATGCTATCCTATCATATTCAATTCCATGAAAATTGGACACCTTCTTTACTCTCTTCCTGATTTTGTGTCACTATTAAAAAACTGTCAGAATTCGTCCACAGACTATCGATCGAAATTGGTAAAAAAATCCTATCGAAATTGACCGAAAATTAAGTAAATTGGTCGCAAAAGTCAAAGAAAATACTTCTGACAAGGGAAATAGCGGTCCCACATCAAATATATAACAATTCCGACCGATTTCGGTCGAAAATTAGTCAACATTTGACCAAGACCTGGTCATACTTGTATATTATCTAAAAAAAATAATTTTTAATTAAAAAAATTTCAAATATACCGACCGATTTTAGTTGGTAAATTTGAAATTATGCTCTCCCGCCCAAGGAAATTGGTTTTAATATAACAAAAACTATATATATATATAAAATTTACCAACCGAAATAAGTTTTAATTAAATTTTTCTAATCGAGTTCGACCGAAAATACAATTTAAAAATAATTAAAATATAAATTTAATGAAATTACCGATCGAAGACGGTTGATTTTTGTCAACATTTATATAATTTTTTTTTTGGTCAACCGAAGAAATAACATTAAATTTAAATCCTGATTACATTACAAGGAGCATCAACAACAGCTTCCCCTGAATTACAAAAGGAGCACGTACGGGGCTATGTTGATGTGCTTGATCTACAAAAAGACATTCATTTAATGGATCATCTAAACAAAAACTAAGGGGAACACGTGGAGCCGCCGTCGATATTTTTCGGGAGTAGACAGTGCCTCGTTGGTCTGCATGTAAATTGTATTCCAAAAATGGTGTGTCACGACCCAAAATTTATTAAGGTCTTGATGGCGTCGGACCCTACTGTCAGGCAAGTCAACACTTAATAATTAATAAAATATTTATTTTAAAATTTTTAAAGTCATTCCTTTTTCATTTTTTTAAATAACAATTAGCGAACTTCCACTGAGCAAACAATAATATCTTTAACAAATTTAAATAGTGAATAAATCCCATAATTATCCTAGAATCTGGTGTCACAAGTGCATGAGCAAATTTTCTAGGAATTATACATGTAACAATACTTGTTCGGAATACAAACTGGATAAGGAATTTAAAATAAAATACAATACATCTGAGGAAGACTCTGCAGGTTGCGGGTCGTCTCCGGATGGTGCAGCTCGTCTAAGTCTCCAAGTCAGTCACATCACTGAGTCAAGAAGGGCCACTATCTATAAATGTACCTGTGCAATAAAAAACACAACAAGTGTAGCATGAGTACGAAAACGTGTACTCAGTAAGTATCCCGCCTAACCTCGAAGAGGTAGTGACGAGATATCGAATTTGACACTTGCTAGAGGTCAATTTAATGAAATCAAGGGTGACACTAAGCATGTATATCATAGACAATTGAATATGTTGTGATAGGAAATAGCAACTTCTTTCACATTTCAGATTTCAAATCTTTGTTATTTCAATTGACAATTTATAATTCCCAGTCTAGTAAATAGGTATAAATCATAGAAAGTACGCATCAATTATCATGCGCAAGAAATGCCGAGGGTCGAATAGCGTGGACCAACAATAATAAAATGTGCAATGCCGAAGGATCGAACGGCTCGAACCATAGATGAATGTATTACCCGGCTCGCGAATCGATCATGCGAGGCGGTCATATATAATAATAGAGTTACCCTGCTCGCAAATCATACATGCGACTCAGGTACTCATAGATATACATATTCACATATTAAATTCACATTTTATCAGGAAAACAGTTACTCAAGGAAGTGATAAAAATTCTCTTTTTAATGGACTCGGAGATAGTATTTAAATCTTTTCTGGAAATTTATTTGCCAAGTTCGATATTGTTTTAAATATTATAAATTTATTAGTAAGGTTACAAGTACGACAAATAAAACATGCTTTATCAGGAAAATAATTATCCCAGGAAAAATCAATTCTCTTTCTAGATGATTAAGGAAAATAAACTTCAACCTCTTTAGGTATTTAGTTACTAATTCGATAATATTAACAGTCTAATTTCATTTGCAAAATTACAAGTACAACAAGTAAAGCATGCTAGTGGGTCCTAGACTACCCAGACACAAGCATGATAGTAGCTACGCACGGACTCCCGTCACCTCGTGCATACGTAGCCCCCATAAATAGTAGCACATATTCGATTAGTTCACCTATGGGGACAATTCTCCCTCACAAGGTTAGAAAGGAGACTTACCTTACTCCGAAGATTTATAACCGGCCCCAAGCCCTTCCGACGACTCAAATTGATGCACAATGCTCAAAACTATTCAAATAACGGGCAAACCAATAAAAATATACTCTAATACTTATAACAATTAAATTTATATAAATTTCTAACCTCCGCTCGGAAAGTTGGCAAAATTACCCTCAGGCCCACGTGCCCGGATTCCGAAACTTTGCGAAGATAAAGATTACCCATGACTTTACTAACTGCAATATATAATTTACTCTTAATTTCATGCTCAAATTCGTGGTCAAAATCTAAGAATGCAAATTCTAGGTTTTTCTTCAAAATTCCCAACTTTTCCACAATTTTCATGTTCAAATCCATGCATAAATCTTGTATTTAACTTGGAATGAGTAGAAAAAACTTACCTTGACATAGATGACGAAAATCCCCTCTTGAAGCTCTCCAAAAATCGCCAAAACAAGAGAAAAATGAGAAGAAATGGCCAAAACCCGTTTTAAAACACTTCACTGACCAGGCGACTCTTCTATGCGATCGCATCCCTCCAACCGCGATCACATAAGCCAAGCCCCAGCTGCCTCCAATAATGCACAATGTGATCGCACATATTTCCGACGCGATCGCATAAGCCACAAATCCAATAGCCTTCAAAATGCATTGTGCGATCGCACTCCCTTACGTGCGATCACATAAGCCAAATTCCAGTAGCCTCCCAAATTGCACTATGCGATCGTGGACCCTCTAATGCGATCGCATAGTGTAAAAATTTGTTGCTCTCACACCAGAAAAACCAGCAATCCTCACAAGGCAAGAATCGACCCGTTGAGGATCTGAAACACGCCCGAAGCCCTCGGGACCTCAACCAAACCTACCAACTAGTCCTAATACCTCATTCGAACTTAGTCGAGCCTTGAAATCACTTAAAAAACATTGAAATCACGAGTCGCAACCCGATTCAAGCTTAATGAACTTAGAACTTCAAACATCTATATTTGATGCCGAAACTTATCAAATCACGTCCGATTGAACCCAAATTTTGCGCACAAGTCACATTGAACATTACGGACCTTCTCCAACTTTTGGAATCGCATCTGAACCTGATGTCAAAATTTCCACTCCCGGTCGGATTTCTCGAAAACCTTCAAATTTCTATCTTTAGCCAAATGACTTCAAAATAACCTACGGACCTCCGAATTCACTTCTGGTCGCGTTCCCAACTCTAGAATCACCATACAGAGCTATTCCTAAACTCGGAATCCCAAACGTACATCAATATCATTGAAATTCACTTCAACCCAGACTTATGAAGTTCTTCTAAAATGCTAACTTCCACAATATGCACCGAAACGCTCCCGGATCATCCAAAACCCGATCCGAACATACGCCCAAGTCCGAAATCATCATACGAACCTGATGGAACCTTTAAATCCTGATTCTGAGGTGGTTTACTCAAAATTCTAATCTTAGTCAATTCTTCCAACTTAAGGCTTTCGAAATGAGAATTTTCTTTCCAAATTGACTCCGAACTTCCCGAAATTCAATTCCGACCACACCTACAAGTCATAATACCTGAAATGAAGTTGTTCATGGCCTCAAACCACGGAACGACGTGCTAGAGTTCAAAACGACCGGCCGGGTCGTTACTTTCTCTCTATGATGACCCAAAAGGTCATCCTGTATATTCCTAGCTAATTCCTTATTATGAGGTCGTGGAAACCTCCTTCTATCTCACCTCGATTTGCATGCGCAGCCCCGACGTGTAGTCGGGAAGCTTTTATATGAAAAACTGATAAAAATGATAATTTTGTATAAGAAATTTGAATAAAGTTGACTTCGGTAAACATTTCTGGTAAATGGATGCGGACTCGTGATTTAACTGTCCCGAAGGATCCGTAGGAAAATATGGGGCCTGGGCATGTGTCCAGAATCGAATTCCGAGGTCCCAAGTCCGAGAAATGAAATTTTAAAGAAAATTGTTTTCTGAAAAATATAAAGGTTTTTGAAAATGAAATTCTATGTGAAACCTGTGGTATCGGGCCCGTATATTGTTTCTGGAGCCCGGTGCAGGTTCGATATAATATTTGTGTCATATCTGTAAAGTTTGGTAAGAAACAGATTTCATTAGATGTGATTCAGACCTTAAATGCAAAATTTGATGTTTAAAGAAGTTTTGAGGAATTTCACTGATTTTTGGTTTGATTCGTCGTTTTAGTGTTATTTTATGTGTTTTGAAACCTCAAGCGAGTACGTGTTAGGTTATATGACTTGTGTGTGTGGTTGGACGGGGTTCCGAGGGCCTCGGGTGTATTTCAGATAGGTTTCGGGTCAATTTTCCTCATTTTTCCACTGCTGTTATATGTCTACTGTCCCCCCGTCTATGCGATCGCATAGGCTTAGTCGCGATCGCATAGTGTCTATTTGAAATGCCCAATTTTCTACTATGTGTTCGCCATTTCATGTACGCGATCGTGGAGGCCAGTCCTTTTCTTAAACGCGATCGCATAGCCTCCATCGCGACCGCATAGGGTAGTCCCAGGCCCAACGTCCATTTTCCCTTATGCGATCGCATTACCTAACTCACGATCGCGTAACACACTGGACAACAACCTTTTTTCTCCCTTATATGCGATCGCATCCGTGGTCCTGCGATCGCATAGAACACTTTAGGTACATCAAAATATTTCTTCTACGCGATCTCATGTATACTCCCGCGATCGCAATTCACAAAAATATCTGGGCAAAACAGTTTCTAATCTCAAAATCGGGGTTAATCCATTTTTAACATATCTTGATTTCTAGAGCTCGGTTTTGGGCGATTCTTTGAGGGTTTTTTCACACAAATCTAATGGGTAAGTGTTCTTCCATTATAATTAATTATATTTCATGAATTAGTTCTTGTTTTTATCATTTAATTTGTGTTTTGGGTTGAGGGAATTGTGGGTTTTGAAAGAAAACTTCAAAAATGTAAAATCATGTTTTGAAAGACCAAATGATATCGGAATTGGATAGATTTAGTATGGGTGAACTTGTATCGGAATGGGTAACCGGAATTTGTAAAATTTGTCGGGTTCCGAGGTGCGGGCCCGGGGGTCGACTTTTGGGTCAATTTTTATAATTTTGTAAAGATTGAAACTTTATTATTCGGAATAGTTCCTTATACGTTTTGTATGTATTTTGAAGTTGTTTTAGTTGATTTAGAGCCGCCCGGAGGCCTTCTCGCCCTTGAAGTCTATTTTTGAGTACCGGGTTGCCGACTTTGAGGTAAGTATCTTGCCTAACCTTGTGTGGGGGAAACTACCCCTTAGGATTGAGTCTTCTTTGTTGATTGTAGTCCGTGTATATGAGGTGATGATTGCGTACTCGGACTTATTTGCTAATATATTGGCCTTTTAGGATTCGTAGGTTCTTATATTACCTGTGTATAATTTGTAATTGTTACATTGGAATCCTTGGTTGTTAATTTCATCCCTTCCTGTTTAAACTAGAATTACTTATTTTTGGATTCCTTCGTTGGCTATTTGACTTTACTTGACTTAACTGAACATTCTATTTCTCTTATATCATGCTATATTTTCTTTCTAGCTTGCCTAATTGACTATAATTAGTGTCATCTAGCCTTATAGTTGACTAGCCGTAGTTGGAACATCTATTCGTTGGAGTCAAGCATGCCCGTGAGTCTTACATTGTGATTTATATGACTATTCCCTTAAGTGCTACTTAGGTCTAATTGTTAGACATTTATGTTATTGGTATTTCCTTGATGTTGCCTATTACTGGGCCTTTGTTGAAGTTGAGTTTATTCCGTGAAGTTAACTGTATAGGTGAGATTGGTTATAGCTATTTCCCTTACCGGGATTGTGTGGTTTCTCTTATTATTCTGTTGTTAATGATGTTGTTTTTCATTGTTGACTCCCTTGACGAGATCTTATGGTTTCTATTACCGTTTATACTGTTAATGATATTGTTTTCATTGTTGACTCCCTTGCCGGGATGTTGTGATTTATGGTTCTTATTGTTGATTTCCCTTGTTAAATTGTTGTTATGTTATGCTAGCACGAGGGGACATTCCGTGCCATGTTATGTTATGTTAGCACGAGGGTACATTCCGTGCCATGTTTATGTTATTTAGCACGAGGGGACATTCCGTGCCATGTTATATTATTTAGCACGAGGGGACATTCCGTGCCATTTTATGTTATGTTAGCACGAGGGGACATTCCGTGCCATGTTTATGTTATTTAGCACGAGGGGACATTCCGTGCCGTGTTTATGTTATTTAGCACGAGGGGACATTCTGTGCCGTGTTTATGTTATTTAGAACGAGGGGACATTCCGTTCCGTGTTTATGTTATTTTAGCTTGAGGGGACATTCCGTGCCGTATTTATGCATTATTATTTCCGTTGTTCCTGTTTGCTATTTACTGCATTTATTGGAAAGATTTGATAATCCTCCTGTACTGCATGGAAATTTCAGAGTCACGGACTGAGTTTTGGTGGATAAATCTTGAGGAGATTTTGATCAAGGGATTTTATTGAAAAGTATTATTGAAAAATCAATGGTTTTGAAATGATTATATTTGAATGACTTTTACATCGAAGGTATATTTGAATAGAACTAGTCTTGCCTAAAATGATAATTGGAAGTCATTTATTGGGAAAGTATCTTTGGGAAGTTTCGTATTTTGAAAGAAACTATGTTTTACGTAATTCTCTCTATTAAATACACTTATATCTACTTTTGGAGAAAGTATGTTTTCAAAGGAAACTCTTCCATACTAAAATGATTTTATTTGCAAAAGTTTTTCATACGAACTGCTGTTTAAGATTTCTACCAGTTATGGATTTTAATGGCTAAGGCCCGATGTGAACAATCCGACGTGGAGTTGATTTATTCGTGCTCTCTATTGTATTGTGTTTCCTTTCGATTCGGCTTATTTTGCTGTCCATCTTTCTTTGTTTTTTTGTGCTGTTTCGTGATTGATTTCTATAATTTCCTTCCGCTTTATATTGTCATTGTTGTGAATTATTCCGTGAAGTTAGATAGATGTAACGTTTGGTCATTTCTATATTCATATTATTTATTTTGTAGACTAGTGGTGTCTTGACTAGTCCTCATCACTACTCCACCGAGGTTAGTGTTGATCACTGGGTACCGCTGTGGTGTGCTCATACTACACTTCTGCATATTTTTGTGTGCAGATCCAGGTATATATTGTAGTAGCTGTGTGGATGATTGCCGAGGAGACTCAAGGTAATCTGCTGCCGCGTTCGCAGGCGTCGAAGTCACCTTCTTTGTATTTATTATTCATACACTGTTGTATTTATTTCCAAACAATTGTACTTATAAGTTGTAGAATATTCGTAGAGCTTATGACTTGTATTATCGGTTTTGGAAAAGTTTGTACATTCTGTTGAGATTCTATATCGAGACTGTTAGTTGTCCTTTCATTATTGTTGTTATTCAGTAATTGTTAGGCTTACCTAGTCCCTAAGACTAGGTGCCATCACGATACCCAACGGAGGGAAATTTGGGTCGTGACACTTTCCCACTTAAACATACGTTCGTCCTCGAACGTGCTAAGAACTGCTCTGGAGCTGTCTGAAATCACTGTTTAACACCTCGTGCACCTGGCCGTGCTACCACGACCCAGTTGAGTACACTTGCTCGAACAATTCTGAAGATATCCTCTTCTATTTAGGCAAATGGGCCTTAGAACCAGGTTTTCAACATTCGAAATCCTCTGCCAGGCCTGTTTCCAATATATGAACACCGTATCAACTACCACACGATGTACCAGAACATGATTGCATACCTTTGCTGAATTAGCACCATGCACCGCATAATTCATCATCTAACCACAATGACATTCCCTGAACCTTAATAGCCAAAATTTCACGAATCTGATGCTCCCGATGTACCTCAAGACACATATATATAAGTCCTGCTATAACGCTTACGATACCACCACAACGGAAGAGATGTATAGAAATTCAAAACCAACTACAGAGTCAACAAATCATTGAATCTCTCCTCCAGACTAGAATCATCACCTCATTATGAACCAAATGTTGGTATTTGTTCTTTAATATACACTTCAAATAACCTTATCACACTGATCCCTGATCCGATAGTCTCGTCTCACCCCAGTATGAACTGCTCAGGAAACAAATCTCCCCAGACATGACCAACAGTCTCACACGATGTCACAATCCACCAGTAGTCCACAACTCGAACGCGATACATAAAGAAAACAAATTATGAAAGGAACTACTCAACTCATGCAATTAATATGAACCTTCCTCCGAAAAGTGGGAAGTAAAGCACAAGAAAATAGATATAGGGAACCTTACTCAACATCACACTGTTGCAGCGTGCAACCCGATCCACACATGAAATTTACATAAGGAGATACACACCGAGCTAAATTGCTCATTACCACAAAATACTGAATACTGGTCACAAGCACGCTAAGTGCATAATACCATCCTGGGGAGACTGATAGAGCCATATGCTACAAAACTCAAGCACAATTGAGGTGCGATATATATAATCTAAATCTCAAGAGCTATCCTGCTCTCACAACATCATCACTACATGGAATCTCAACACATAATAAATTATCAAGCCGTTCCACAACTCACATGGCACAACATAATATTACATGAAATGGACGGAGATGGAACAACATCTAATGTTCTAATACCCCTCTATGAGAAGCGCTATACTGAAATGAACACATCTCACTCATATAGAGCCCATAATCATATTTGAATCCACTCACAACCCTCAAGGCGATTCTGCTCGCACTGCACTAGACTGGTAGCCTTACCTGAGTCCATATTAGTCCACTTCCTCTCATAATACGCAAGAACAACCATCATAGCCGGGAAAAATGCCCCACAATCCACAACTAAATGAACCGAACGCATTCCAGGCATAAACTCTCAAATAAGCAATATTACACTTCTTTATACTCAGTCCAAATCTTTAATCCATTAAGTGACTACATGTCACACTCATACGATCATCCTGTGGTCATGCTCCCATGACCTTCCACACAAGGTAGCAAGTCTGCACATCCATCACTGGCCACACTAACACTATAAAACAATCAAGAACCCATAACTAGGATACAAAGCCTCTTTCACCAAACACCGATCTCAGGTGACACTAAATACAACACCATCTTACTCTAAACATTCAAATCCCTTTTTCTTACTTATCCGAGCTCATGAAATCCTTGTCAACACCAAAATGCAACCTCGGTCCTTAATTCCAGTTACATACTGCTTACTGCATCTAACATGCCAATATGAGATAGAGCAATAATTCCATCATAACTTCTAAACCACTAAGAGGGTGAACACTTCATCATATAGAAACATTTTACCTACCTCAATTCAAGATAACCACTACAACACACGAGTGGATTCCCACAATCACAATACATGCAGATCCTTAAGTAGTAGTCTACACCACCATAATCCTTCCGGGATCCGCCCACCCATGACAGGCCATAGTGCTTGAATGCTCCCAAATAACATCTATCACGGCGAACGACAAGCCTCGCACATACCGTCACAAATCACATGCATAACTTAATCACGTTGAAGGGAATGATCACTGCCGCACATGTGCCATTTCAACCATGGCTAACCATTCTATTTTCTTCCAATTTATCCTTTACTTGACTTAGAAGTAACAATAGCCTCATCCAAAAACATTGTGAATCCAAGTCCACTCTCCTCTCGAGTGACTTATATCACGAGACCACGCTGTCTCAAATCCCGCGGGTTATCTCATACCCTCCAATGCTACATCGTCAGCCGAAGATAACATAGAACACTCCGAGCCTCCTATCACGATCTGCTGCGAAAGCTCAATTCTTAACCTATTGAATTCATTGGAACCATTGTTGAGAGTCACCCACTCTGGCTTGGTCCCGAATATAATCAACTCTACGGCTTCGCTGGCACCTGAACAACCATCTTGATAAAGTACCCCACTGAATCCCTTCCCTTGTAAATTACCTCTGTACTAAGTATAAATACTGAATCTTTCCAAATCCTAACCTGATTCAATAAGGCCAACCCTTGCACACCTTTATCAAATCCCATGGTCAATTACTATTCTACTCCTTTCCTCTTAGATGCAATAACTTGCCAATACGCCGATCATCTGTAACCCAATGAGAAGATAATCCTGCAACCCAATCGTAGGCGGTGGGACTCTCCCACTTAGCCCCAAGATACTCTTTGCACCACTCTGGACCCCACCGAAATTATTTCTTCATTGCTGACATGATCTTGCTCAACCAACCCGTCAAATTATTCTAGATTCTCCTGTTTGCATTCCATGAATACTCAAATTCCCTCACATCATTCACATATTCAGCCTCCTACCGAATAGCCACTGGAATTCCTCGCAGAAACTTGCCAACCACACGACCGCTAACCTAGTCATAGGAGATAACCCTCCTACGGAAATTACCAACTAACACCTTCCAACGACGTTGTACTGCACAATCTCTACGACATCAATACCCCATCATACACCCGTCATCATTTACCAACTTTACCAGTCCATCCGCTCCTCATAGACGTCTACTATATGTGCGACAATGTCTTCTAATTCACATCTAGGCTGCATCCTTCTTCATCCCGAACAAGTCCTCTCTATTGTATCCAACCTTCCACCGAAATAGCCAATATTTCAATTTAAGTCTATGGACTCAATCATCGTCCACTAAAATTCCCAAATCACCCCAAACTTCCCCTCAAGAGGTCTATCTATATTACCACAGAACTCATAAGCTATGCTGCCACTCTCTCGCTTTATTTAAACTCACTCCTGCAAGCAACTACCTGACTTCCTTTTCTTACACCTGGCCTTTTAGAAATTCAACCATCACGTGACACTTCCCACGTGTCCTTTCCCATCCCTTGCTTCCCAGCCGTAGCCTTAGGCCAACAACTATCTTTGTCGCACTTAAACCAGCAGATCACCACAATTTCAAACCTTTCCGAAGATCATCTTTCTTGAGCTGCCCGTATTAGAAATACTTATTCAGTCCTAAACCACCACACACCACGATCTCTGACAACCGCTACTTCAATATTACTTCACAACACTCTGAACCAATGCAACTGAAGAAACTATAACACCGACGAACTTAACATATTCTATCTGATCTAAGACAACGATACCATATCACAGATGAAAGTTCCACCTTACTTGAAAACACCAAGTCTTATTACTTTATCAATCCAAACTTGAACATTTATAGTTCAATTGCCTTTCCTCCATCGGAAATCAACTACCGAAACCTCGGAATCACGCTCTGGGAAGACCTCCTCTCAAGTCATTCATCGCCCCGACATATGGGCAAGCATCCTACCATCATATCAACACCGCGTGATAACCAATAGTAAGCATCATAACAACCTGAGCATAGCCTCAAAGTCGTCAGAAACACAGCTACTGAGGTGAAACAACATATTATCCTTCCGCATAGCAACGACAACAGCTCCAACCAACTACGCATGGAAAATATCACGCACCATATCCGTAGCACAATTACGATTCCTCAAATTCTCGATTTATAGAAAGCGCTTCACGACGTGTAATATTGAGTAAGAAGAAACATAGGCATAAGCCTTAAAAGGAATCAAATCGCACGATGAGGAATCAAGAAGGGAAGTACTCCTAACAGCCTTGTAGCCTCTCGAAGATAAGTACAGACATCTCCGTACTGATCCGTAAGACTCTACTAGACTTGCTCATGACTCGTGAAACCTAAGGGAACCTAGTGCTCTGATACCACGTTGTCACGACCCAAAATCCATTAAGGTCGTGATGGTGCCGGACCCTACTGTCAGGCAAGCCAACACTTAATAATTAATAAAATATTTATTTTAAAATTCTTGAAGTCATTCCTTTTTCATTTTCTTAAATAATAATTAGCGAACTTCCACTAAGTAAACAATAATATCTTTAGCAAATTTAAATAGTGAATAAATCCCATAAATTCCTAACTCTGCTCGAAAAGTTGGAAAAATTACCCTCGGGCCCACGTGCCCAGATTCCGAAACTTTTCGAAGATAAAGATTACTCATGACTTTACTAACTCTGTAACGACCCGACCAGTCATTTTGTGCTTTAGAGCGTAGTTCAGTGGTTTAAAGTCGTGAGCAGCTTTGTTTCAGGTATTATGACCCGTGGGCGTGGTCGGAATTGAATTCCAAGAAGTTTAGAATTGATTTGGAAAGAAAATTCTCATTTCGGAAGCCTTAAGTTGGAGAAATTAACTAAGATCGGAATTTTGAGTAAACAATCTCCGAATTATGATTTGAAGGTTCCAGCAGGTTCATATGATGATTTCAGACTTGGGTGTATGTCTGGATCGGGTTTTGGATAACCTGAGAGCGTTTTGGCGTATATTGTGGAAGTTAGCATTTTAGAAGGATTTCATGGATTTGGGCTTAAAGTGCATATCAGTGATGTTGATGTCCGTTTGGGATTCCGAGTCTAGGAAAAGCTCCGTATGGTGATTCTGGAATTGGGAGAGCGATCGGAAGTGAATTTGGATGTCCGTAGGTCATTTTGGAGTCATTCGGCTAAAGATGGAAATTTGAAGGTTTTTGGGAAATCCGGTCGGAAGTGGAAGTTTTGATATCGAGGTGGGAATGCAATTCCGGAAGTTGGAACAGGTCCGTAATGTTGAATATGACTTGTGTACAGAATTTGAGGTCAATCGAACGTGATTTGATAGGTTTCGGCGTCAGATGTAGAAGTTTGAAATTCTAAGTTCTTAAGGAATTGGATTTGAGTGCGATTCATGATTTCAGCGTTGTTTGATGTGATTTGAGGACTCGAGCAAGTCCGTGTCATGTTTTGGGACAGGTTGGGGTGATTGGATGGGATCCCGGGGCCTCGGGTGGATTCCGAGTGGTTAATGGATCAAAGTTTAAGTTGGGAAAGGGCTGAAGCTGCTGTCATCTGGTGTAACCGCACCTGCGAGGCTTTGACCGCAGGTGCGGTGTGCGCGCCGCAGGTGCTAGTGTGGTCTTGGCTTGGCTGGGGAGCGCAGGTGCGATGGATATTCCGCACCTGCGAAGCTGCAGGTGCAGATAGTGGGGCGCAGGTGCGATTTGGGCTGAAGTTGAGGGAAACTGTAGGTGCGGGAGATTTGGTCGCACCAACGGGATCGCAGGTGCGGAGGAAGGACTGCAGGTGCGGAAATCGACCTGGGCAGAATGTTTTAAAACGAGAATTTTGGGTTCATTGCCTTCATTTTTCATTTGGTTGAGACGATTTTGGAGAGCTTTTCAAGGGAGATTTCATCAGGGATCCGAGGTAAGTTGTTTCTACTCGTTTCTAAGGTTAAATACAAGATTTTATGCATGGATTACGCATGAAAATTGGTAGGAAATTGGGATTTTTGAAGAAAAAACTAGAAAATGTAAATTTGGATTTTAGCCACGAATTGAGCATGAACAATTGAGTAAATTATATATTTGAGTTAGTAAGGCTATGGGTAGAATGTATCTTCGAGAAATTTTGGATTCCGGGCACGTGGGCATTTTGGTCATTTCTCCGAGCGGGGTTGGGAAAGTATGTAATCTGAATTTGTTGTGAGTATTAGGATGAATTTTCATTGCTTTGTAATTTATATGGTAGTTTCGGAGCGTTATGCGTGCGTTAGAGTCATCGGAAGGGCTTGGAAGCCGGCGTTGGAATTTCGGAATGAGGTAAGTCTCCTTTCTAACTTTGTGAGGGTGAAACGTTCCCTAGGTGAATTAATTCAATACATGTTATTATCTTCGGGGGCTACGTATGCACGAGGTGACGGGAGTCCGTGCGTAGCTACTATTATGCCATGTCCGGGTAGCCTAGGACCCACTAGCATGCCTTATGTGTGTACCTGCAACCCTGCCTGTAATATTAACTGCTAATATGACCGAAAACGTAATTGAATGTCTAAAAAAAAGCTAGAGTTCATATTGTTAACCCTCTAGAAAGACAATTGGTTCCGCTGTGTATATATGAGTACCTGGACTGGGTTGCATCGTGGAATATCATTAAACTTGACAAATTAGTTTAAAAAAAAAATGATTTCAAAACCTATGTTTCATGCTTCTTTTAATAAGGATTCTACTACTTCCATGAGAAAAATATTTTCTTGATAAAATATGGATTTAAATGTGTGGAAATGTGTCAGCACTCGAGTCGCAGGTATGATTGGCGATCGAGGGAAGCTTTATGTTAATTATGTATAAGAGCCAGCACTCGAGTCGCAGGTATGATTCGCGATCGAGGGAAGCTTTATGTTAATAATGTATAAGAGTCAGCACTCGAGTCGCAGGTCTGATTCGCGATCGAGGGAAGATTTATGTTAATTATGTATAAGAGTCAGCACTCGAGTCACAGGTATGATTCGCGATCGAGGGAAGATTTATGTTAATTATGTATAAGAGTCAGCACTCGAGTCGCAGGTATGATTTGTGCCTCATATATATTTTGTTGCTTAACTGCCTTACATGTCTACTGTATGTCATCATATGCTGTCATATAATATATTGTTGGACCCTAGTAAGTGTCTAATTTGACCTCTCGTCACTACCTCTCTGAGGTTAGGCAGGCGACTTACTGAGCACACGTTGTTTTTGTACTCATACTACACTTGCTGTGCATTTTATTGCACAGGTACCTTCATAGCAATGTGGAGGATTCAGAGACTTAGGCAAGCTGAATCATCCGGAGGCAATCCGCAGCTGACAAAGTCTCCTTCAGACTATATTTATTCATATTTTTAAATTTCCTTGTCCAGTTGTATTTTGGACAGGCTTTGTAATGATTGTATAAATTCTTAGAAATTGCTCATGTACTTGTGACACCGGGTTCTGGGATATGTATTGGGATAATTGTTCAAGTGAAATCTTTAGATCACTGTTTTTAAATAACAGAATTTTAATTGCTGTCGTATTTTAATTTACAAAAATTTATTTATTTGATACTGAATTGCAAGGAAAGGTAAGGGTTTCAAAAATGTTAAAACACGAATGTATTTCAACTAATTAAGGATTTGTCTTGCCTGATAGTGGTGTCCGGCGCCATCACGACCTATGGATTTTAGGTCGTGACAAACTCCAATATATAATTTACTCTTAATTTCATGCTCAAATTCGTGGTCAAAATCCAAGAATGCAAATTCTAGGTTTTTCTTCAAAATTCCCAACTTTTCCACAATTTTCATGTTCAAATCCATGCATAAACCTTGTATTTAACTTAGAATGAGTAGAAACAACTTACCTTGACATAGATGACGAAAATCCTCTCTTGAAGCTCTCCAAAAATCGCCCAAACAAGAGAAAAATGAGAAAAAATGGCCAAAATCCGTTTTAAAACACTTCACTGACCAGACGAGTCTTCTATGCGATCACATCCCTCCAACCGCGATCGCATAAGCCAAGTCCCAGCTGCCTCCAATAATGCACAATGCGATCACACACATTTCCCCCGCGATCGCATAAGCCAAAAATCCAACTTCAAAATGCACTGTGAGATCGCATTCCCCTACCTGCGATTGCATAATCCAAATTATAGTAGCCTCCCAAATTCCACTATGCCATCGCGAACACTCTCATGCAATCACATAGTGTACATATCTGCTTCCCTCACACTAGAAAACCCAGCAATCCTCACAAGGCAAGAATCGACCCGTTGAGCATCCGAAACACACCTGAGGCCCCCGAGACCTCAACTGAACCTACCAACCAGTCCTAATACCTCATTAGAACTTAGTCGAGCCTTGAAATCACATAAAAAAACATTGAAATCACGAGTCGCAACCCCATTCAAGCTTAATAAACTTAGAACTTCAAACTTCTATATTCGATGCTGAAACCTATCAAATCACGTCCGATTGACCCCGAATTTTGCACACAATTCACATTCAACATTATGGACCTGCTCCAACTTTCGGAATCGCATTCTGACCCTGATGTCAAAATTTCCACTCCCGGTCGGATTTCTCGAAAACCTTCAAATTTCTATCTTTAGCTAAATGACTTCAAAATAACCTACGGACCTCCAAATTCACTTCCGATCGCGCTCCCAACTCCAGAATCACCATACAGAGCTATTCCCACACTCAGAATCCCAAATAGACATCAATATCACTGAAATGAATTTCAACCCAGACTTATGAAATTCTTCCAAAATGCTAACTTCCACAATATGCGCCGAAACGCTCCCGGGTCATCCATAACTCGATCCAAACATACGCCCAAGTCCGAAATCATCATACGAACCTAATGTAACCTTCAAAACCTTTCTGAGGTCGTTTACTCAAAATTCCAATCTTAGTCAATTCTTCCAACTTAAGGCTTCCGAAATGAGAATTTTCTTTCCAAATTGACTCTGAACTTTCCGAAATTCAATTCCGACCACACCTACAAGTCATAATACCTGAAATGAAGCTGCTCAGGGACTCAAATCACTGAACAACGCGCTAGAGCTCAAAATAACCGGTCGGGTCATTACAAGGTGATGTCTCATGTAGTATATGCAAAGCAGTTACCAAGGCCACATATGCCACATGCTTGGCTAAGCTATCAGCTACGCTATTCTTCTCCCTTTAAGTATGCATGATGTGCGGGCTACCCAGCTGCCGTAGAAAGTATCTGCAATCATATAGTAGTGATGAATGTTGCATGTTATTGTTTTTTAACATTAAAATTACCTTAGTGAAGTCAATATTGATTTCCAGTGTCAAGAGTTTATGTTACCAAGATATGTGTAAGCCTTGGAGTAAGGCGCAAAGTTCCATTATAGTGGGGTCTCCTGTGGGTCTGCTACCAGTGAACCCTAGGATCCAATTACCTGCTGAGTTTCTGAATACCCCTCCGATGCCATGTCCAGCGGGTGTTGTGTTGAAGAAGCTTTTAAATAAATAATATTTAATACTTAATTGATATATATGTGTGTGCGCGCGCGCGTGTGCGTGTGTATTTTTTTAAATTACTTTTATATGAACACTATATCCTGTCTATGTATGTGTGTATATATATATATATATACACCATACTATACTATACTGTATATATACATCTTATATCAAATATATCTTATATATATATATACTATACTATATATACATCTTATATCGAATATATCTTTTATATATATATATATATATATATATATATATATATATATATATATAGAAA